>OX402533.1:13475103-13530767 GCA_948098885.1 Drepanosiphum platanoidis
CGCTTTCGATTGTAAAAATAAAACTTAAATTAACTATCAGCCGAGAAAATTTGAATCCGTTTATATATATAAATCATATAACAATTTAATACAATATCTAACGTAATAATTTCAATAAAACTGACGACTGATAACGTTGTCCATCAGTTTTTTTTTTTTTTAATCATATTGCAATATAACCTACCTCCACTTTAATATTTTTTATTTATTTATATGTCTTATATGCTTTATAAGTCTCGGTTTTATATGATATCTCGTACTTGTGTAGATATTTCAGTAGGTGTACTCTAAAAGTTATTGAAAAGCAAAATAATATGATATGCGATAAATATTAAGTTATTTTCGAGAGGTCTTTTGAAAAAAAATTGGCTCTTGAAACTTTTAAAATTCCAAACCCACACTGATTTTGGAAATAATTTCGGAGTTGCTGATTGGTATGTAGAAAGTTTTCAGTTAACGGTTTTCGTTGCGTTCTTTTGACAACACTGCGCGCTTTACGTTTTGTTTACTCGATAGTTGGGTCGTGTTATTTTTAAATTTATTAATCATAAATGTATCATTGAACACTTTTGGAGTCAAAATAAGTCTCCGAAAGTTTCATATGTAGCCGTTTTATGGATAGCAAATTGAACACAGGTGGTAGGTAGATACTTTAAGTAGTTTTTCAGAAAATTGTAGAAAACTACTGAAATCCCGCAACCATACTGCAGAAAACTACCTGTGTTTGTATTCTCCTCTGGGCAGGATAACTTTTTACATTATTTTACAACTTTTAGTGGCCCAAGAGAATTAAAATGTTCAACAATTATTTATTTCATGTTTTATTATAGACGTTATACATTTTTTACCTTTTTGGGTTCTATACAATTTTTAATTTTCGAGGCTTGTATTCTGTTGTATTTTATTTGATAACATTTGCAATTTAAATCTCGAAAACTTATATATTATGTAATATATAAAGTTAGTTATGAACAGTTACAATTGTGTATGCTAAAAAAATATCTAATTCTTTTTAAATTTGTCTGATTCATACAATAATTTTAGGAAATCATAAATATTAATTATATTAATTAAATAATTATTTTATAATAATATGAATTAATTAATTAAAATTAATGTTAATATGAAAATTAAATTAAAAATATCAAATGCCTTGATTTACACAGAGTTTTGACAATATTTTATAAAACCTCTGTTAAAACTTTATATTTTACAACAGTCCTGTTTTTATATTTATATACAGCTCATGGTTTTAATTTTAATGAATAATAATTTTGTTTTTTTTTTCAATTTTAAAGAGTTCGGAACATTCGACTTATTACTGTTTAGTGTTTACTGTTAGCCGTGTAAGTATTATTAATGTCGAATTGTTTTAAGTATATTGACGTTTTAATAATAAGATTTATATTACGGGTAATAAAGTATATAATTTATTGAAAACTATTATATATATAAATAATAGAATTAAAAAAAATAGCTGGCCTGAAGTATTATAATAAAAAAGTGAAAATACTAATACGACCGGTTTCGAATAAAATTCATCATTAGGTGTAAATACTAAATAATACACTTACATGTTTAATAACACTATTATTATTAATAGGTAATAACATATTATATAACAATAATATTATATATTATTATTAACCACTAAACACTGTTTATTTTTATCTATTTTATATTATATATTATATTCACGCCGTATTTAATGTAATAATAATCTACAACTATGATATTAAAATGATACATACCTCGTTCTTGTTCTCTTTGTTGTTCCAATAGTAAATTTCGGGCCCCTGTCGGGATCTTGGCCTTCAATCGTGGTCATAGTGTTTGAAATTCCATTCTGATTCGAATCGTCAGAATCAGATCCGGCCATTCCCATAGGTATCGATACATTAAAGTTAATGGTTCTGACCTCCCTTTAGCATTGCTTGCCATTACATCAACTCTATAAACTGCCCCAAGTTTTAATCCTCTTGCTACGAACACTTTTACGGGCGGAGAAGCTGCGTTTCCCGATTTCGTATTGTCGTCTTGGTTTGAATCTGAAAAGCTCTGATGGTCTTGTTCATCGATACCTGTGACATTAAGCACTAAATCTCCACTTAGATCGTCGCCGCCAAAATCGGAATGGTGGATTTTGGAAGCCTCCCTGATTTCGGCCCACAAACCGTTGTGGCAATCCGCCGTCATATCCTTCGGTGCATTTTATAAATATATGAGGTATCGAATTTCTGGAGCTCCTCGATCTCCTCGTATTGTTATTACTCATACCAGCCCTAGAGTTTACTACCGTACAGTTTGTAACGCGATCGGGACGACCTGGAATTAATATACGAGACTCGATTATATTCGTAGAAATTAACTCAATAGAAAAATAATAATATTATAGGTGGACGGATGGCTGTTAAATATCAGCGTACGCATTCGATTACTAACCTGCTGCGATGACGTGGTAGACGCAGGGGTGTGCTTGCATCCCCACTCGATTTCGGGCCCAGCATTCGACCGTACCGTAATCGAAATCCGTTCGCGGAGCGTACGTAAGTACTCTCGACGAATTTAGAGATGAACCCGCTAGGTTTCCAATGCTACTGAACCGTTGTTTGATCAAGGACCCCGAGGCGGACCCCGCCCCGCCGCCAGTGGCTATCGACGAAATAGTGTTATTAAATGACCAACGTATTCTGTCGGCGCAGGATTAGCTTGTACGTGACAAGCAATCGTCACTGTTTCTTTTTTAGCCACACCATACACTACTCGTTGCACAGCTTTGCTACCCCCGCCGCTGTTACTCGGCGTACACGTCGGAGCGTCTGAAACAAAAGCCAATCATTAGTGTTTTATAGGCCAATTGTTTTATAACCCGTAATTAAACTTACAAAGTACATCAAGATAAAATGACTTGCTGTGAGGACCGGGGCCTTCGGCGTTTTCGGCGCCACATGTATAATGACCCGCTTCGCGGCGACTCACCCCTTGTAATACCAGCGATTGATTACTAATTATTATCGTCGTAGTTGATCCACTTCCAGATATCGAACCACCCCCGCCCGCATTGTGATGAAGTTCCATGCCCTAACATGTTTTGGAAATCAATAAAAACGTAAATTCGGTATTTGTATTGTTTTTTTTTTTTTTTCATACTTATAATACAGTTTCCAAGAGGACTAAAGTTATAAACGATAATACCCACGAAAACTTAAATTATTTAAAATATTATGTCAAATCGAATAATAAAAATCACTGTAACGTGCACAAATCGAGTGGCTTTCGTACATAATTTATTAGTCCAAAATACAACATAACCAACGACCGTAATTTTATACGTTCAAGATGAAAATCGAAAGCAATAAAATCATTTAAAAATACATATTAGTAACAAGTGATACAAACTAACTGTTGATTACATAACATACGATATACGAAACTATGAGACGATAATAGAAAATGTGATTTATCGAATGGTAATAAATAACAATACTTCAAGAGTCTTGATAAAATTATAGTAAAATAATATTTTAATAAAATCTACAATGTAATTGGTAACCATGACGACGAAAGTCTCAACGGATGGACTGATCTATGGCGGTATACTCTATAAAAACGTATATAAGAAAACTCAACATCCTATTGAAAAAAAACATTCATTTTTTTCCCTCTTTTTTTTAGCGACTTTGTCTTTTGACAACAATTGATTATATTGAATTTCGCTCTAAAGAAATAACATAATTTCAATTTAAGTTTATGTCTCTATAATTATTATTATTTTTATTTTAACTCCAACTTTAAATTGAACTCCAGACTGTTTCTTTATTTTAAATATAATTCAGCTTAAATAATAAATAATATCAATATAGTATAAAAAAAAAAACCCGTACGTCTCGCTTCCATTGAACTTTATACGCGGGGGGCACTGCATCCACCGTACAATCGAAATACAACGTCCGTGCCCTCACGAATGTCATCTGCTCGTAAGTTAGTACCCAATGTGATTTGTGTCTCGGGAACATCTGAAAATCGATTGCAAATAGATTTTCAGTCATGTGAAACCGATAATTATCTATATACATTATACATACATTTATATACTCGTATATATACACAAACACGATTTTTCATCAGTTACGTCGTAGTCGTGTTTACCATCGTTTCCGAGAAATTTCGTATGAAATTATGCGATGTTTGATTATATATAAATGTATATAGACGTATATATACACACACACACACACACACACACACACATTTATATATATATATTTCCTCCATCAAGCAGTCACTAGTGTACCGACTCCGGTAACTTATTAACTGGGTGACTTAACTTTTTGGCGGGCGGGGTGGCGTTTATATAACGAGATGATGAGAGGGGCGGAAGAGCAATTTCACGGCCGATTGGTCATGTCGCGGATAGGACTTCCACCCGTCCCGCGCACAATAAGAAATTCCGTTGCTTATTTATGCCGCCGATTCTGTATAGTTTTTATCATAATAAACGACGAGACATTGTGAGTTAACTTATTTTTTATGTACGTAGGGCACACTTTTTTTTCTTCCTCTTTTTTTTTTTTTATGTACGCAGGGCACACTTTTTCTTTTATACGAAATTGGCACGGCGACAGAGTTCAACAACAAATGGTCCGGACATAACGACAATGACGAGCTAGCAGCGCCGCGCGGCGGGATGACAGAATGACAGTTTAACGTAGTAAAGCCAACCAAAAGCTAGCTGCTGTGTGTGTTGTGTGTAAAATAAAATATATATATATACGATAAATTATAACACGGTAAGTATTTTATTTTTATAATACAAAAAATTTAAAAAAAAGAGAGAGAAGTAAATCGATGGAGTTAGTGTTGAAAAAATACGTTACCTCCGTCGAAGTATATTGATTTTATACGTATATAAATTATGTATACGTATTTATACTATATGGTTATATCGTAATAAACATAAAAAAAAAATATAAAAAAACCGTTTGTCTATTGTATAGGTGTGATATATGAGCGTTCAACTTACATTAAATACTCCATACGTTATTCTCAGACGATTGTCGTGTTATATATTATGATTTAATTCGTATTTATATACGTATATTGTTAATTTTTTTTACTTTTCAGTATATTTTGACGTACCTACATTTTAAAATATGATTAAATTGTCATGTTTTTTTTCCTGAAAACTATTGTAACTCGAGGTGGCACTTGTGAAGTTGTGAATAATGTTATACGTAAAAAAAAAAAAAACTAAATCATACCAAGAGAGGATATTAATACCAATAAAAACGTTCACGCTTTGAATTCGTAATAAATAAAAAAGAAATCAAATTACAGATAAAGCAGCGATATCGGTTTATGTAAAATTTTATAATACGTATATTGTGTTAGAAAAAAATCGATTTAATGCAATCATTTGATTTAGAAATAAAAATGTAACGAGTTATTTACGTTATCACTTATCTACTACGATATTATAATACTTTCTACACAAACTTACTGTAATGTATTATTTCGATTAAACGTCAACGATCTTATTGTTATTATGTTGTTAATGAACAAACTTCTTTGATTTCTTCTTAATAGTTATAATTATTAACATCGTGTTTGTACAAAATCATATTGCAACAGTATAAACGATATTTCAACGAATTTGTATGAATCCTTCAACATCGAAATTGTTCTTAAACGAAGAAAAACGAGCGAGTATAATATCTACAGTATTTGAATAAGTATAATTAAATATTTAACTAAAATTGAACTGAAATTAAAACAGACGTCACGTAATCTAAAACAAGTAGGTAATGGAAATTATCGTCAAGTATACATTTTTAAATAGTAATATATATATATATTATAATGCTGCTCTAATCAGGAGAAAAGTGATAAGAATAAGTGATGGTGAACACTCAAGAAAACAAGAACCATAATAAATTGACCGAATTTCTAACAACAATCTCCCAGCAGTAATAATTTAGGAAGAAACTATAGTGATGTCGTAAACAAGGAACCTAAGTTTCCTGGTTGGCAAAATTTACTGAGAACTGTCTATAAACACAAAAACAAAAGCCGACTCTACTGTGGCGGCTCCTCAGAAACTTGTACCTAAGTTTCTGTCATTATTTCACCGTGTAATATTACACTATTTTAGATAAGTCTATATTGTGCGTTTAGCGTAAGTTAAGCCTAACTGATTTGGACAGAAATAGTACCTAATACGTTTCACAACAGACTAAACAACATTAAAAAAAAATAAATACTGACTTTCTTAAGTTTTATGCCATGTACGGAATATTGAGAAACAGTAGGTTGTATAATTGAATGTACTTGTTTAATGTACAGTTGAACTATATAAGAAAGACAAAATAAACACACGACATCACAATATTATATTTAATCAAATAAGTCTTTCGAGCGCTAACGGTTAAACTACAAGTTTAACTGTTTGCTAACTGTTCGTAATTGAATTTTCCGTTCTATTTAAATTTGTTGAAATGTAACTTGAGAGAATACTACATGCCTGTATAGAAGTTTTTGGAAAAACTTAAGAAGACGTATATTTGAAATGCAAATTAGGTACATAAATCCTTGCTGGCCGTTGGATAGTGAAACGTCCAATTATCAAAAAACTGTACCATCAGCGAGTACTCAGTAAGGTTAATAATTATACAGAAATGAATATTTTGCATTACAAAAGAATTGGGTAAATTCGGCGTGAATGTTGGTTAATTAGTAGACTTGATTAACCGAATACGCCACAAGTATATAACTTTCGTTTAAGCCCCTCGTCTGTGTCAATTATAAATTTAATTTATAAAGTCCTAAAATGTATGGGTGATGGATATAAATATACGTATACATTCACAGTGGAAGTTTTTAGGATTACTAAAATTGCCACAACTAAGTATAATTGTCTATATATAAGCATACCCAGTGAAAACCGTCCAAGGTGAAATCGCACGGGACCGAAGAATTGTTCCGTTTAAGACAAGTTTCATTGCTTATGGATTACAGTCGTGTCACCATTAAGTGTCAGTATGGTATATAGATCTAATAAAACTTAAAGTGCACGTAAAAAAAAAAAAAAGGTAAAAAAAATACTATAATACTGACGGTCGTGAGATTTCAAGTTCAGAAATATTGTGAATAAACCTATTGTGAATAAACCAATTTGAATTTCTATCCGATTCACGTCGACTAAAAATAATAGTGTTGAAAAACACAGAAACAAATGACGTTCTGTAACGCGCAAGTCGGCAAAGAAATCGATTTTAATTTAACGCCGTAGTAACCGAAATATAACGGAGAAACGGTAATGTTTTACGTTGCTCAATATGGATGTAAATATAGATAGATCGTTTAAATATTAAATAGCTGTCGGTTTTGTGTGCCTGCGTTCAGTTTTATTCTCGAAACGTAAGAATAATTTTATTATAAACTTTCCGAAGAAATCATTAATGTAAGCTGGTAATTATATTGATATTTTAAATATTTTCAATCGAATTGATCATCAGTGGTTTTATTATTGATGTTTATTTCCATAAAGTCAACGATTGGTTTTGACGATTGCGAAACAATTGATAATTACTTAAGTAGTAACGGGTGCGTCAGAATTTAATTTGAACTCTTTATCTTTCGTCCTCAGTAGAAAGGTAGTTTATTTCTTTAATAAATAAAACGATTTACAAACGGAAATTATTTTCTACGACGAGTGATTCAAAAGCGAAACATCGCGTACCTACGACAATTAGCGCGGAAAAAGTTTATTTTTTGTTTTAACGATGTTTGGAAAATCGTATTTATTTTCAAGATTTTAAATCATTGCGCCGTTCGAATCGTCACACAAAAGCACGGAAAATACGACGCGTCGGGTAGTTTATCGAAAATCGAGTACTCGGTTGTTATTTGAAGTTTTTAAAAAACGTCGAGAGGCTTTGATTGAGGGGCAGGGGTGGGGCTGGGACACATGTACAGACTCCGCGAAACGCCGGTCTCGTCGAATTCGCAAATCGATTAGTGCCTATATATTATAATAATCCGCGTGTTACAAGAAACACGAACGAATTGAAGATTATTGACCCGGCGGCGGCGGCGGCGGTAGGAAAATAATGGGAAAAAAAATAACGCCGGAACGACTTCCGCGCGGTTTGCTTTTTGTGTTTTCCGGATTCCGGGACGCGTTTACAATTGATTTCGAACTTAAGGTCCCGCCGCCGTCGGTGAATAATTTATGTAGAGGTATACCTATACCTAAACCGCACGCGCTTGTTTGCACGGGCGCGCTCGCGCCGACGTATCCGAAATACGCACGCGGGGCGGTTATGTGCACGCGCGCGCGCGCGCGCATAAATAAAATAATTAGCAATACAATACGGCCATTATATTATTATAATACTCACACTGTATTCGCAACAACCATGTGCTTTGTATGAACGGCGTTCCGGCGTCATCGGACGAGTCGCTGCCGGCCGCTATTGTGTGCTTTCGCTGCGACGTCGACTGTTGGTGCTGCGGGTTTTCTGCCCTGCAAGTCAGCCGGCCGTCATAGTCAGACGTTCTGGGCTCGTCTCCCTCGCCGGGCTCTTGATAACGCGATTTGGTCGGTTTGACGGGCACGAACGTCAGCACGCTGGTCGTCGAGTTCCCGTCGGACGAGGTCTACATTTTGTACAAAGCGAACGCATAAAAATAATCGTGTGATAAAACAAAAACAAACGGAGAGAGAGGGGGGGGGGTGAGAGAGAGAGGGTGGAATTCGCTCCAGGCGTTTGACTAGGATATTTGAATAATTCGAATTATACTTATGGATTCAAACGCGCGCGCATAGGCTAGGACGTATTATATATTACGGACGCAGCAGAGTCGTCGTATTGACGTTTGAAACTATAATAGTCTGAACGCTTAACGTATTAGCCGGTGAAATCGTTCGATTTATAATTGCGTCGACGCGGCAATAATAATATTATCTGTGCACACACCGTCCGTTCGGGAAACGTCGAGAAACCTAGTTTCCAACAGCGGCGGACTCGGCCGCCCGTTGCCGTACGGAACACGCGAGAAACTATAATAACAGACTCCGGATTCGCCGTCGATTCAGTGCAACAAACAATCGTCGTACGATAGGCTTTGCGCATGATCTTCGTAACGGAAATAAATCGGTCGACAAGAAAAGTAACGTCGACGTTTTGTTTTGAACATCGTGGTTCGCGCCTCCTCCGATTCGTCGCTCGATTGATATTGTAAACGTTTGTATTTTAGAACACGTCCCGAACGTACGGCCGTATTCATAGAACAATAGTAATATTTTTAAACAAACAATCGTTGCAGTTATTATGATAAAGTTATATTACGCATAGACTTTTGGTTTAGATTTGAAAATATCGTTAAATCGTTACGCCCTGTTGTATACTACTAAGAATCGAGTTGGCATTCTTAAAACCAGAGAAAATCAGAATCTATTGAAAATTTATTAAACATACGTACATGCCTAATATTAACAAAACACGTATCGAAAGTGCCCTATTTAAAAATATTAGTTACTACCTATTTAATCTCACCCATCAAAACTATAAAATATTATAAATTTAATAAAAACACAAACGTTTTTACGGCATTAATACGGCCGTAATAATAGTGGTATTAGTGTTGTTATTATAATGAATCGTTGTGTACTTTGCAACTACAAAGTATTTTATTATAAACCTATGTGTGTGTATATGTGCGTTGTGTGTGTGTAAAATTTAATAATAAAAGAAAGTTTGAATAAATAAACAAAGTCTACTTTAAGTCGACTACGCTGACGCCTCTCATGCCGCTTACTTGACTCAATTTAATATAATATTACGCATAATTTAATAAAAAAAAAAACGGAAACAGCTATGTAAAACAGCGTTGAAAAATCTCAGCTTTTTTATTTCTAATTTTTTATACGCCACACTGTGACCAATGAAAAATGATAAAAGTTGAAACTTTAAAATTTAATACAAATATCAAAATATGATGTACGTACAGAAGTAATAAACGCGATAGACTATAGGGAAGAAAATGTGTCCCGAATAATGAATGAAAAGGTTAAGAGTTTAGGGTGACCAAATTTAAAGTTTAAAGTTTCAAACAATGAGGTGAAATTACGATAACTAACTTCCATTGTTGAAGTTTAATTCTATATAGAAAGGAATAAGTAAATTAAAAACACACAGCATAAAATAATAATTACACACGTACACACACACACACACATTCGCGAATTAATATTGTCAGTATCATGTTCAAATTCCAACTACACACTGTTCGTGTTTCCTTTTCTTCTCATTAATTGCATACTGTACTGTACTCGTATATTATAATTAATTTATAATAAAATGTGTTAATAATTGTATGTACTCGTACTTATTTGTTTGAGTGTTGGGTCACGTTCGTCTTGTTTTTGAAATAAACTGTAGATATATAGAAAGTAAAAGTCGTGCGTCGAGGTGTGAATTATAATTTATTTTACTGATAATGCTAACGAGTTTAATTAAGTTTAGTAAATTTGTTCGTGTGTATGTATAGATTTTTTTTTTTATCATTTTTTTTTTATTTTAAGTAGGTAGGTAGGTTCGTTTTTTTCGAGTTTTGGGTTTGAGAATGGGTTGCTAGTTCTAAGTTCGTAAGTGAATAAAAAATTTTTTTTTGATTCTAGATATGGATTTTGTAGCCCGCAGTAGTCGAAGTTGTCCTAACAACCCGGTTATTAACCTCTTTTTAGTGTCAAGAATGTTATTATTTTTTTTTTTCTACACACTTTCAGAATAACGAATTAGACTTTCGAAATAATACATTTTCACGTACAATATCTGACCGTTAAAACAATGATAATTATTAAAATTACGTTATGTTTGATAAAAATGAATGCCAAATCGATGTAATAATTGTTTACTTTTAATTAATCATTATTATTATTATTATTAATATTATCTGTGAAACATAAGACAAATCCGTTATACTCGTAGGCAAAAGGCAATTGATTAAACAATCGAGTTCATTACGGTCATACATAAGTATTTAGGGACGAGAGATTATAGAGAAAGATATCGTGTAATCCAGCCTAATCATTAACGGCAATGGGTACATTTTTGACCAACAGGTACAATTAAGCGTGCGTGCGGCCTTTGAACTCCAAACAACATTGCCAAACTTTGCGTTATTGTCGTCGTAATAGTATTTCTTCCTACCTACCAGGTATTAAACAAATGGCAAAACGCTTCCTACAACACGATAATTTGTTCATTCACGGTGACTGCAGTTTTCTCCGCGTTACAGACTACAAATTATTTATAATCTATAGTAATCAATATTTTTACCAAGGCACCGATATTGATTCGATTTTATCACGAAAGTTCTAATTAAAATTCGCGTGTAAATAACATCAAAGTTGGCTCTTAATAATCAAAGGCTATTTTCACCACCAGTGATTATTAAAATTACTATTTTAATTCTTTACAAATAACGTGGAAAATCTGCGCTTGTTAAATAAGGTAGGTCTTATGCTTTGAGCAAGAGGATGAAACGAATATGACATATTAAAATTATGGTAAAAAGGTTAAGGTCGAGCTTACTTAGATTTTTATTACATTATAATGATTAAGGCGTTTTTTTAAATTTTTATACCATTTACAGTTATCGACGATAGGTACCCAAATAATCGTATTTTAAAAACGAATACGAACCAAGCTCAATATAATATCTATTTTATACTTTCAAATTGAAGTGAGTTATTAAATATATTATTATAATGCACGCAAAAGACGTTTAAAAAGTTTAGTATGAATGTATTAAGATTTGAATGATCAAAATCTAATTTTTAACAATACGAATTTAAAGTAGTTTATGTGTTGTTATTAAGTTGACGAATTTCACTTGAAAACAAATTTATCAATAAACAAAATGTTATCATAAAAAATCAAGAGAGAATCCGAGAGTTTTCAAATAAGATTAAAAATTTAAAATATGCTGTAAAATATTTTTATACTTGGGATTTTATTTAAATTTCAAGTTAATACTCGCAGTTACAAATTGCATTAAAATAATACCTCCATAAATTAAATTACATTTCACCGTCATTTAACTTTTTTCAAATATTGACAATTTTACATTTTTTAAATTACATTACATTCTACACCGGAAAATGTCCAAACAAATTATTCGCCGCAAAAAAAAAAAAGAAAGTTTTAAAGCACTTATCCCCGTTTGAAAAGTGTTTTCAAACTCGATATTTTTAAGTATTTTGTATCTGCAAATTGATCGGACGTTTCACTATATTTTCGAACTTTCAAAGTTAATTTGTAATTTTATTCGTTTTCTACTTTATTCGACTACCAATACCACCAATATAATCTACACTCGCTTTAAAATCCATTTATTCCATCATTAAATCGTATTAGGAACGTGTTTTAAAAACAAAATGTATTATACATTTGTAATTTGTACAGATTTATGTTTAGAAGGCATTAATGGGTGATTGCTCTCCTAGATAAAACTCGGGAGGTGATAAATTTTTACAACCTTTTTTTTGTGTGTACTTTATTGTCAATTTGTCGGTGAAAATTCTGTACTCTAATTGAAGGAGACACAGGGGGACGGATTAGAGAGTTTTTCGATTATTTTTCAAGGATTTGCTCCATACACTTAGATAGTAATTTATACTAATGAAACGTATAGGACTGTGACTTAAAATTTAAAATTTCTGTTTTTATCATTATATTACTAAATAATAGGTTTAAAAAAAAATGTGTTCAATGGCGGGTGCATAATGTAAATTTAATACAGTATATTTTAATTTTTTTTTAGGACGTAATTTATGAATTTCTTCGATATATATATATAAATAATGAATTAATAATATGATTTATTTTTTGTCTCTTTTGCATATCATATTGCTCAAATCAATTAAGTATTGTTAAAATATGATAATCAAGTTATGGAAAATAATCGATATAATATTTTAGTTATTACGTTATATTTAGAGGTCGGAAACGTGTCCCCACGTTTTTTTTCCCCAAGTTTACGCGTCACCTATTTATATTTTTCAATTTTAGAAAATTTTAAAAATGTAATGACTGAAGTTAATCAAAATCATTATCTACAGTATGTCTGCAGTCGATAGCTCAAAGCGAATTCGTTCTTTAAAGTTCGATTCGAATCATATTGTTTTATATTATAACACTGTAACATTTACGCAGCGACTAGCCGTTTTATACGTATAGTACTCTGCCACGGAAGAAAATAATATAATACGTAGGATTTTTATACCTTTACGTATTTTAATTTTTTTTCAACACTCAACAAAAAATTTAAGACTCTTATACATAAAAGGAGGGGGGGTGTCTAAATCATAAATGCGGTGGTAAATTTATAGTAATACAATGGCCAATATTATAAATACGTACCGTCTCGCGAGTCGTGTCCAACCGTCGACCGTCCATCCACCACGTGAGCTTTGCCGGCGGCCGCGATCCATAAGCCCGACACGGCAACTCGTATTTCCTGCCAGCCGTCAATGGTTGTAGTTGTCTCTGTTCCTGTATCTTACTGCTGTGCACGGCCAAACGATCGTCGCCGTCGGCAGACGGTAGCGGCGTTATCTTGGCCGAAGACTGCGTAAACGGAGGTGACAATAATTCGTCATTGATACTGCTGAAGCGTCCGTTTTCCGCGATTGGCAAGATCTGAACGGTCAGCGGCGGAACTGTGGAGAAATGCGAAAAAAATCTATTACAAATCGCGGTAATTATTCAAATTGTTGACGAAAAAAAAAAACAAAAACCATTATAAGATTACTGTTTGACCTTTGTCGTCGTGACTCGTGTATTGGTCGCGTTTATTCGTATACATTTGAATAATAAATGATGTTAAATCGTCGTGTTCGAAAAATGATTCTGAGCGAGGGGCCGTTGTGATATAAAGTGTACATTGTATTTTATTGAACGCCTTGTATTATTATTGTAACTCGTGTTCGTATTATCGATCAATACATAATTAAAGGATCGTTGCGCTCGTTTTAAAATCTGAATACCTTTCTGAAGTACCTTCTCGGTTTAATTCCCATACAGGCGGACCCTAAACCTTGTCCTCCTCTCGATGTGCAAAATTTAATTTCAAACGTGCTTTCCGCCATTCCTCGATCGCGATTATCGATTATGTATTATTATGTTCTAATTTACACTACACCGAGAAAACTCAAGTAGACTGCATCGAAACGCCGTATCCACTGCCTATTTATAGATTCTCGTCGTATTCATTGTGACTTAATATTCTATTAAAAACAACCGTGCCGTTATTTACAAATTATACACCAAATATCCAAAACAGTGAATGGTTACCATTTCGTAGATTTATCGTCATTTGTCTAGTAAAATGTGCATCTAAGCCAAAAGTTTCTTTCTTTCTTTCTTTCTTATTCCTGACGTCCCGGGCGTGCAGTCGATGAAACTATAACTATTACGACGAAACTATAACTATATTCGAGACTTAATATATACTACCTGAAAGTTTTATCACTGAAAAAAAAAAAAAAAAAAAACAAATAAACTAAAACCAATAACCATGCCTCGCTTGTTGGGTGGGGGCAGCTCTGGGGAGGGGGGGAGTGGACGGTATACCATATATGCGGAAGTCAGTTTACGCGTGTTTTAATATAATATGTGCGCGAATATATTATGTATACACGTGTGCACGGATTTTCGACATCTATATACGGTTTTTGTCGTCACAACATAATAATATATTATAAAATACATCGGAGCACCTATACGTGTGTAGGTATACATGTAAATATATCCCGTCATGTGTATATATATATTTAAGTATATAGTATATATATATATGTATATACCGCTAACCATTAACCGGGGTCGCCAATTAATTTCGATTGGTTGTGTTACCCGGCAGCTGCAGTCTCCCCGGTGTCACACCATACCACGGTGAACAGAGCACCGCAACGGTGAAAAATGGTGACGCTAACAGCGACCCCGTCGACACCGCCGCCGAAACACGCGAATATAATATGCCACGGCCGCTTGCCGGCACACGCACACACATAATGAGTGTTTTTTTGCCTACGTATAATTAAAAACGACGTGTCGCTGCTTGGTGGTGGCGGCGGCGGTGGCGGCGGCGGCGAACGGAGTGTATATACCCTACCAATTAATTACTCAACGTTTAATATATATGTATACACTGGAATACGTAAATATGCGTGTGTGTGTGTGTGTGTGTGTGTATAATATTGTACGTATTATATTGTGTTTTGTGTAGGTACGTATACAGGGTGGTTTTTCCGACGCGAATAAGTCCGGGTTGTGTATTTATCATTTGTTTTTAACACTTTTGTCTCACGTGTTATGAAACTGCACAATGCGAGAGAAAGATTTTTTTTTTTTATGTCATCCCGAAAGTTTCGGCGGTGCGCGGACAAAAAGCGTAACGGACGAGTGAAGTAAAACGAGAATAATAGTCTGAAAATACGCGCAGGACGTTTTGACACGTCGTCGTCGTCCTCTCTCTCTCTCTCTCTCTCTCTCTCTCCCGCAGACCGAATCTCGTCCATGACAATACGGTTTGAGTTATGATAAAATAACCCGTTCGTCTGACGTTAGATTTACGCGCAGAAAACTGATCTCTTTAAATTATAATAAACATATAAGTCACCGTCGAATTCTGAAATCAGAATCGGACGCACGGTTTTCACCCTCGGCGGAGGGGCGAATTTTTATTTACCGTCGGAAAAATATAAAATATTAGGTGCCTCTACCTACGCGCGTATATACGAGTACGTGTACATCTGATGGACGTTTTCCAAAACGAAATACGTAATAAAATTTGTTTGTTTTTTTTTTATTTTTTTTTGTTGTTTTTATACGCGATAAAATAAAAACCCCGTTCATATCCGAAAAATATCACCCTATACATACACGACCTGGCGAGGTGCGGGAGAGGCTGATTGTCCGCGCTCGCGTGTGTATGTGTTTGGGTACGGATGTACGTGAAGCTATATAACCAGCTACTATAGCTGCAGCGTCCGTGTCCACCGTTGGAAAACTGTAGCTGTCAAGCGCACACACACACACACACACACACACACACACACACACAACATACACATACACACTTTTGGGACCCTGTTGGTAATTAACGAGAGTCACACACGGCCCACAGATATAGATAGATAGCGGGGTGAAGAGTACGAGAGAGAGAGAGAGAGAGAGCGAGAGAGAACGGGGAAACGCGCGGCGACGAGAGTGGAATAGAATATATTATAATATTACTACATATGTATTGTACGCGCGAAACATGACGGCGGCGAGGCTATTATTGTTATAATTATTATTCTGCAGATTTCGGTGTTGTGGCGGGATTTCTACTGGTTTAATAATATGAAATCGGTGTTGAATTCGAATATTTATCACTGTGAGGGATGGCACCGCGCGGCAGTGATGGCAGAGACTGCAATCGTTTCTACGGGGAGCATGCCGGATTTAATGAAATCAACGTTATCGATATATTAAAATACACACACACATACACACGCGCGCGCGCGCGTACTCATTAATAATAGACTTTTTGTATTAATTTGCATTGTTTCTATACATTATAATACGTTTGTGCGATTTACTCGTACGTAGTTGTAATATAATTGAACAGTTCATATAATAGAATAGAATATATATATATATAGTATATACTCGTATATGTTATATACTTATATATAATATATAAATATATATATACGCGTGCGTGTGTGTGTGTGTGAGTGTGTGTGTGTGTTATTTAGGTTATTTTCGCTCAGACCATATTTCCAGTAACGGGAAGGGAGAGGAAAACTCTAAAATGTACGAAAAATCAATTTAACGCGAACGTTGTGTCAGAATGATTGTATTCAGACCAGGATGCACGGGCGTCCGTAAAATACAGGAATGTTCAATTTTTTTCATCAGAAAAAAAAATAAAAATGCCTCGTATTTTATTAAAACGTCCCATACAATTCCTAAATATCTTGTAATTCCTTTCAATAGGATTATAAAACTAATAAATTGGTTTTGTTATTTTCGGAAAAAATATTTATCAGTTTAAAAAAAAAATACGAACAAAATAAAATTCAAACTAAAAAAAATAATCTCTTTTTCATCTGGTTATTGTTAATAAAAAATAACCAAATAAATTAAAATAAAGATTTCATAATAAAAAAAGAAGTATTTATTTTTTTTCGTTATGTTTTTTTTTTTTTTTTTTTTTTCGGTACTTAAATTCAAGACGTAAGATAATATTTTAACGAGATTTATACATTCTACGAGAAACTATTTTTTATCAATTCGAGTCGTCTCGTGTTTATATTTTGGAAACCGAGCACTTTGATTCGAACAAAACAGTATTATAATTTAAATCGATTGCATAAAACATATTAGGTAAGGTTGGTTTTTACTCACAGTTCATATCCACGTGTACGACGGCCGTCAGTGAAGACTGTCGTTGTCTCAGGGTCCAGCGACTCGGGTCAACTTCTCCGTCCATGTTTTCTCTTCCGCTGTTCGTATCGATGTTACTGGAACCGCTATTAGTAACAATAATCGAATACTCCTCGTCGTCATAAAAGTAATTCCACGCCCGACACGTGAGTTCGGTGTGTAAATCGCTGCGCGTCAATCCTGTCAGAGTCAAATCTACTTCTATAACTCCTTCCGAGTTGTCACCCCCAGTAGAAGTTGACGAGCTCGTCGTGACAGTCGCTGTCGCGTAGGAAGTAACCTCTTGTTGTTGTTGAACACCGCTAATATCATCGGGATCATCTGATTCGGGTTTTAACAGCCGATTATCCCGGAACCATGCTACGCGAGGTTTCGGTTTGCCTGTCAAACGAATAAATTAATTAGAAAAACATGTATATATACATACATATCTACATCACAACGAATATATAACCACTGACTATTAAGAATTTCAAAAACTAATATTCCATCAACATTTTATACTGCCTTTTTCATATTCGTGATTATAATATATACATATGTTTTATATTTTATACATATAAATATATATTATATAATTTATATATAATATATAAAACGTATATTTCAAACACGAGTCAGGGATATTTCGTAAAAGAGCGTCATATCACATAAAATGTAAAAAATATCAAGTGTACTGGGTATTATATTAACTCTATCCTTTTCCATCACTCGTCATTTCCTCTGTCGTTTCTTTTATCCTTTCCGCTAAACATAATCTTTTAATCTTTATTTACCACTTTATATTATATTCTTCTCGTGTATATTTAAACAGTCAGCCCCTATTTTTTCTGACTCTTCGTAATTTATAATATTTTTTTAGACGTTCGTTGGTCTAGTATTTTCAAGTTGTGGTTTTTGGATGACATTCTAATTTCTCAACTGACAAAATATCATGTAACTAAGTATTTATTTCGTACAATAGAATTTATCTAACTGTATCTGATGACATGAATAAGTTTTGTTTTACGATGTTAAATATTTTTTCGTTTTACTTTCAACTAGATTTACGAGTGCTTTTTTCAATATAACATAGGTGATAAAATATCAAGTCCACAAAATGTAAAAGCAAATTTTTCTTTTGAACATTTATTTTTATCTTTATCATTACTGTATCAAAAATATTTATTCTATAATAAAATATACAAATATGAACATATGTTCTTTCTTTATATTATATAATAATGAGTAGTATTTTATATTGAACGATAATTATTTACTGACATTTATAATTTATATTTATTAATTTATAATAGCGATAGCTGATGATATAAAACAATATATTAAGCGTTCAGAATTATTAGATTATGTATAATTGATGAAAATATTATTATCATAAATGAAAATTATTGAAACAATGAAAATGTTAATATTTATGTTTTTGCCACCAATAATAATTTGTAATTTAATTAAAAATGACTACCTGCCTAAAAGGTAATCTATATGGCTAATATATGGTTTTATCAAAATAGACACTGTGTAAACACTGTAATAGTTTTGTTTTCTTTCCTCATTATTTTCTGCTAGTACTACGTATTATATGTTATATATATTTATGTTTTCGAATTGTAAAAAAATGATTATTTTTCAACTATATTTCAAGCCACAATTTCGTATTGTATCTCAATTATAATTACAAGATCTCAGATAAAATTTTATCAACAAAAAGTCAGTTGGACCACTGTTGTAAACCAATTAAATTGTATTTGTACGTAATAATAATTTAATAAAATAATTACTATGGAACGGGAATGCTAAAAGTTGTTATAATCCGTCTATCTACAAATTACTAACGTTTAAATTTCTATGACGTAATAGTTAAAAAAGAAACATTTTCAAACTCATTATTTACATAGACTTACGAGCTTTGAATTATAATTAAATTAAAAATTAATAATTACCAACTATTTTCATTGTTATTGTTTTTCTGATTTTCTGGTTTTAACCGTATGTACTTAATGATACATTCCGAGTTTAATTTATTTATAATAGCGTGTACATAAAAATTATTAAATTAAAACAATAAACATTAATGATATTAGTAAAGAAATACATTTTTCATCTTATCGTTTTTATACTCGTATAAATAAAAAAAAAAAAGTCCGTTTATTCGAAATAAGGAGATGGATTACTAATACATGATATGGTTATAATAATTTCATCGAGTGAGTGTTCTTTAGGGCAAAACAAAAATGTTGAAATAATAATTGTAATCCATCGAAAATATTCCTAATATTGATTTTTAACTTTAATAATTCAGTTATATGCACTTTCATATAGTGCACTTTTTATCTTGATTCAATATTAACATATTCAAATTATAATCTAACATGCACGAAATCTTTTGTATGTGGTTATTTAAATTTAATGTCACAAAAATGTCGGAGATTATGATAGTCTTATGTAATCCTCTTTACTTTTGTAGCATTAAATTCGAATGACTCTTTCGTATGTAGTTTATGCTTTTATGAAACTGGTATAGTCGGACCGATCAGAATTTTACAAGAATTATTTTTTAAGAAAATGCGTTCAAAATGTATTTTTATGATATATAATTTGATTTTGTGATAAAAATGGGGGAAAAAATCACAATATGATTTTTCATCATTCGGTGAATTCACTTATAATACCTATTCTAATAAACTCGCCCCAAAAACGCATTCGCGTGTAACCAACCAACCAACCTGAATCGAGAGCACAGCATATGTAATCAATACAGTACTACACTTACAAATATACGGTGTAGTAGTGGTTTTTCCCTTTTCATCATGTACTCGTATACGAATTTAAAATAAAAAAAAAATAAACCGATACGCCATGCTAAAAAGAGATGAATCTGATAAAAATATGGCTGGTAAAAGATTTCAAACTCGACAACGTAACCATTGATATTTTTTTGTACTTTTAAATCGTAATAATTTATATACTATTTTAAACTGCGCAAACGAAAATAATATAAATATATATTGTTATTTAGTATAATAATTGTTATACGCCGGCGAGTAAGAATATCATCAGGATAGAGATGAGCTTTTCGACTTGTTTACTCGGTTAAGATTATGAATAAATG
This sequence comes from Drepanosiphum platanoidis, assembly GCA_948098885.1. Lineage (NCBI taxonomy): Eukaryota > Metazoa > Arthropoda > Insecta > Hemiptera > Aphididae > Drepanosiphum > Drepanosiphum platanoidis. Next base: position 13,495,714 of record OX402533.1, read on the forward strand.
TAATGGCAAAGGGGAAGAATTGTTAACGAACCAATCTCCTCGTTATAAAAGTTTCAAAAAAAAAAAAGGAAAAAAAAGAAAAGAAAAGAAAAGAAAAGAAAAAGATAATTATTGCTCCACGTCGCCAGAAGAACGACGACGAGCCAAAAGAGAATAGACCAAACTCTCCCTAACCGTCTAACTCACCCTAAAAAAAAAAAAAAATAAAAAATGAAAAAAAAAAGGATGATTGTTTTCGATGCGCGTATAAGGACTTTAAGTGTGTTTCAGCGAATCTGTAGTATGTTACCATCTCTCTTACCGTTTGTCGTCGGTTATATTAAGCACGTGTTTACATTACGTATTAAAATACACACACCGTACTAGCACAATAAAACACAATATTTTGTAAAACGTACTCGGCGGCGGCGGGGTGCATATTGTATGAAAACGATGATAGAAATAAATAAATAAATAATTATACCGAGTGTATAAGTGAAAAGACGACGGGTAGGTACACCCGTAGAGTAGTATGGGTACCCGCTGTCGGCGGGGGAATATTAGAGGCAAGATGAATACCGCGTACACTGTGGGCTGATAATGTTTGCATATACGCCGCCTCGTCGGCCGATATATATATATATATATATATATATTATATATATACACATATATAGAAGGGCGTTCGCGAGTAACGCCGCACAAAGACGAGTGCTGTAGATGTACCCCATACCCCGCTGCTTTTGTATTATTCAATGTACAAAAACAGTAAAATGAATAACCGTAAAAGATTATATCCAGATTGTAAAATATGATGATAAACTCTGGTGGGTCTGCGGGATAATGGCTATACTTAACGCGCGGCCCTATACAAAGGTGTTCAACCGCTGAACCGAGCTACCTAGTATGTTATTATTAATATTTTTATAAACGTGATAAATAACTCAATGCCTGGTGCTAACTACCCGCGAAACGCGGCAGGTACCCGTGCGCGGTGCTTAAACGTTCCGTCGACCGTACGGCGGACACGGACGGAGAGCTTATTAAAAAACACGATTCTCGCATTTCGATATGTAAACGCGCGTTACCCCGCTCGAAACAACGACGGTTCGGGTTCACGCCGCCGCCGCCGCCGCCGTTCCGAACGCGACGTTTCTCGACGATCGACTTTTTTGTTTTTTCGTTTTCCGGTCATTTTTCGACGGTTTTCGTAAGAAACCCGTAAGAATTAAAAGAAACTCGGCCCAGCGTTTTAAATACGTTTATAGACGAATAATTCTCGTGCCGCCGCGACATCGCGCGTTATCTGGTTTTCCAGCGAGGCGATTTATCTCAACCACCCCTCCTCGGCTGTCAACTATTTCATCTCTGAAAACAGTATCTCTCCAAAACGTTCAAGGGGCCCGCACACTCGTACAAATGTTATACGAGCTAATATTTCGTCGGCGGGTCTATTTCGGACGGACCCCCGGTACTCCGGGTTCCAGTGCTTATGGCGTGAAATTTTCCCGTTTCCATCAGAACAATAGGGGACGAGAAAAATACGATTAATAATTTTTGCCGCGTTACGTATTTAGGAAATTTCACGGGTCGTAAACGCAGTGTTTCGCCGGGACATCTTTCTCGCGTTTAAATCCTAGCTCCACTATTATTATTTAATGTGTATTATTATAATATGCGGCGGTACCGAATCGTGCATATACTGACCTCCGTACACGCGACAACGAACTCGCACGTCTGACCCTTCAACGTAAGGTCCCACGACCGTGGTGGTAGTCGTAGTAGACGCCTCTGACCCTCGATTATTTTCACTATTAACACTATCGCCGTCTTGCCGTCGTAATAGCTGTCGACCCGTGGCCAAGTCCATAATTTCCATACGATCCGGTGGCACTGTAACAACACAATTTGACATACACGTCGTTATTATAATGTAAAAGTCGTACGTCAAAAATACAGTCCAACAGTTATGTCAACGCGCAGTAGGTATAATAATATATGTGTTTAACGCCTTGTGAATATCGAATTATCAATTCATATACCCGCGTAACTCTGTTCCCAGCGCAAATCGATTTCGTACAACAAATTTTATTACCTATATATATATTATTTATTATTCATGCCGTCTCTATTACATGTATACATATATATATATATATATATATACATAAATGGGAAAAGTCCGTAATTTATCATCTACTCGGGTATTCTTTTTGCGTACACATTCGCCCCCTTCTACTGTCTCGATTGACTAAACAGCAATAATAAAACGAAAAAACACTGCGGCCAAGGGGAAAGGAGATACGTATTCCGAATTCCGTTCACAAAACTCGACGACTGCTGTTATAACTGCCGTAAAAATTTGCCATTCCGCCGCACTCGACCCTTCCCGTGCCCGCCCGTCGAATCCCGCCCGCCCGTCTACTGCGCTGACTATTATATTATTGTTTTATTGCCACGGGGTTGACTCGGCGTGCTGGATCGGTAACGATTTGCAGGGACAGATAAGCAAATCGTCCGATCCCATCCTCGCAGCAGTCGAATGCCCCCGGCCGAATACCGATAAACGGATACGCACACGCACACAAACACAAAGACGATTAATAATTTTGAAACTACGAGTCGTGTCCGGTTACAGGGTTTAATAGTGACGGACGTGCCTAGAGTACCAAACGAGGACACGATTTCAGCGCACACTACTATGGGTAGTGTAGTAATTATTTGTGTACGTGCGGGGGCTGCCGTGCGAACACTGTGTTCATTACCGCATTGTCACGATCGTGGTAATCGTTTTACGGGGCGAAAAGGTGTTTTACCTATACGGCGACGATGACAACAAAATTATAATTTATTTATACATGTGTGTGTGTGTGTGTGTGATGAGGATAGAGAGTGCATGTGTATGTGTGATAAAGATAGAGAGTGAAAGAGAGAGAGAGAGGGAGTTTAAAGTATTGCGTGTGTGTCTATACCTCGTGGTTTTTTTTTATTTTTATTAAAAATGCCGAGCAGGTAGGTATCTAATTAGATTAAACTTAATAATGTTTAAAAGAAAGAAAGAAAAAAAAACGTTATCGTTAAAAAAAATCACAGCTAAACTTTAGCGCGGCGTGTGTAATATGTACTAACATTTTTTTCTTTTTATTAAAACAAATATTGTTGGTTTTTTTTTTTCTGTTAAAACAACTTTACATAACGACTCGTGAAATTTAAATAAATTTGAATATTTTAAGTGAGTTAATAAATCATTTCGAAGAACAATAATGAGTAGGTAATAGTGTGTAGAAATATTATATTATAAACGACGGGGAATATTCGATTCTGCAGCTGAGTAGGCCAATTGTCTATACAACGCAGTCGTGCGGTAAATAATTATAAATGTTGAAATAATACACAGAAAAAAAATAATAAAAACGGACACTATTCGAGCTTATATTATATAAAATTGGACAGAGCACCTTTATGGCGGGGCGGTGGTGAGTGTGTCGGAGGTGTATGATTTATTATATTTGGACGCGGCGGCGATCATTGTCGCAGCGTGTTCCGAAAAAAAAAAAAGTAAAAAAAAAAAAACCCATTCCTCGCGGCATTGTTGTGTACGCCAATTATTTAGAGGGAAATAATTGCGAATTTTCGTTCGGAAATTATATAAAAGTTATAAAGTGCCGATATACATGTTATACATAAAAAAAAAAAAAGAAGCAGAAGAAAGTTTTGCGTTTTTTTTTCGTCAAAGCCGGTCGATTATTATATCCGAACAATTGAAATCGGTTAATTAATGTATTATTGTTTTAGTTGTAAATAAATTGTCTACGTCGTCCATTCCTTTGTAACGATTACGGCGTTATAATGGATGCAAAGGAATCAACGGATTCCACACCGTACACAATGTATACTATACATATATATACATTATAGTTACCTACTGCCGCAGTTTCGATTCATAGCCATATCCTTTTCTGCCGTCACATCCTGCTCGACTCTCTGCCATCATCCACTTCACCCCTTTCAACCCTCTCTCGCGGCCGATCACTATACACACTCTTTTCTCGCCGCGCGCCTGCAGCCCCGATGTATTCTCCTCGTTCTCCTTCCCGTCCCCACGCTGCCACCGTATATACTACCTACGTCAAATGGATCGTCGCACGTTTCCCTCGGACTCCCTTTCTTCCGTCAACGCCGACCGACACAACAGAGGAAAATAATAATAATAATAATAATAATAATAATAATAATAAAAGGATGTGCTACAGGACTCACGCGAAATACAGGTGACGGGTGATTGATTTTGTCGAATTGTTTTTGTACATTTAAAATCAATGTAACGTTGATTTCGAAAAGCGATTCTGAGCGAAATACGGCCGGTCAAATGGATCAGCCGATTTTTCTATTTACTACGGGCAATCAATAAGCAATAGAAGTGATTAATGAATTCGGCGGGTTAGACAAAATTTGTCGAAAATTAATTTTTTTTTTTTTAATTCGAACTTTTAAACGATGAAAAAAAATAAAACTGTGCCAGTGTATTTCCGATATTTTACACTGAAGCGAGATAAACAGACGAGAAATATTTTGTATACTATTTTCAAATTTGAGCATCTAAAATTAAAAAAAAATATCATCAAACTATTACCGAAACCGATGGAGAAAACTTCAAACGCCAATAAATAGTACGAGTTTCATTAAAATATTTAATTTCAAGTCTGTGCGATTAACATTTTAACGATACCCAAATAACTAATATCGTTTCATTGCGATTCGTCAGAGCTTAATTTTCTAACAGTCGTGATAATTTTTTTTTTTTTTGTAACTCGCCGGTAATTTCTTTTCAAGTGCTGAAATTGAAAATTAAATTTTTACTAGAAAAATTGTGATAACGGATATTTTTTCGCTCAAAATAATAATCGAACCAATATTACACGAGAAAGTCTGTATTAAATTTTCATGTTTTTTTTTGACCGTCCGTAGATCATTTAGATAATGGTGACATTCAGTGAACATTCTTCTTCTCAGTCATTATTTTTCGAGACGTTTTTAGAGTGGGTTTTCGCAGTTGGAAAAAACCAGTCCTCCCCAGAACGCGCGAACCGACAGAAACCGCGAGAGAATACGACGGATCGGAGATCGCGTGTTCATCCGGTCGAACTAGCGACGGGGAAAAAAAAAAAATAATAAAAATAAAAGCGCATCGCGCGTAAAATCAATAGATTCTTCGGAAGCTAATAACAACAATAACAACAACAACAACAACAACAACAACAACTATTACTATGTAGTTTCGCCGCCCGCCGACGACGCTCGAGAGCTTTTCATTTCGGCCCCGTCCCACTCCTGTCGCAACCCCCGGTCCCACTACTCCCCGCGGCCGCCGCCACCGACGCCGCCGCCGCCGCCGCCGCCGCCGTCGTCGTCGTCGTCGTCGTCGTCGCGCGCGCCGTCGTCCACCTCTCGACAGCACTGCCGCAGCATCCCCATCCGGCCGCGCTTACCGCCGCCACCGGGTGCTGCCGCCTGAACAAGATCGATATAGCAGCGCGCGAGTACGCTCCCTCCGACCCCCCCCCCGCTCTCCGACGCCAACGGCACACGTCGCCCACGCGCGGTCACCCAGCGCGCGCTGTCGTCAAACCCGCCCGGACGCCCGTCCGTCCGTTCGCATTCGAACCCCCGAACGCCCCGATCCCCCCTTACTCCCCTCGAAAAAACCCGTCCGCTCTGTCCGTCGCGTATTACGTCTCGCTCGTCCGCGTCGCGGTCCACACGCGCGCGCATATTCAACGTCGTCGACGAGAACGACATGTCACCCCGACACGCCGTCGCGTGTCGTCGTGCGCGCGTGTGTACTCGTGTAGTATACATACGTATATTCTCCCGACGAGACCGCGTCTCTCTCGGACGGACCGCAGCAGTAGACCGGCGGCGGCGGCGGGGGGACGAGAGAGGAGGGCGCTGCCGGGGGGGGGGGGGCAGCTAACCTCCTAAGAGTGTTGTGTTGGTTTTGTTTTTTTTGTAAATTAAGGAGCCTATAGCGATGAATACTCAACTGTTATCGACAAGGCGAAAAGGCAACTCTATTCGCGTATTTCGTCGGTATAATTCGATTATATTCGGAAAAAGATAAAGTTGTTGTGCAACTAGGGCGCGCGTTTCAGAGCATAAACAAAATGACTAAAAAAAATAATAATAATAATAAATATATTACGCCGTTCGAGACGACGACGACGCGTCGTATAACGGATATTTTTTAAAATAGAAAAAAAAAAAAAATGTTTTTTTACTTTATTTTATCCATTCTACGTCGTGTGAAGTGTTTCATTTCGTATTCGAAAAGCATTGTTGTTGTCGAGCTCTTTAAAAGAAATCCAATTTACATTTAAATACACTCCTTAAATAGTTATGTGACTTATGTATTAAAAAATTCATTACGCGAAAGAAAATCCACTCCGCGTTTGTCTCGCGTCGATTAATTTCTAATAAATATAAAAACTCTAGATCATTTTATCTAAAAAATTACAATTTAATCGTATCCGGTTCTAGCTGCATATTTGGGCCGACTTATATTAGTAAAACGTGATATTTCGTTATTATGAAGATTAAAAAAAATTACCATCGGTGCGAAGAAATTTTGTTCTCGGTATCATTGTGTTGGAATAATCGATCGGTTTTGACAAAATGTAATGACGGAATACGAGTATAGGTTCACTGGCTTTGAGAGGAAATTCATTTCTATGACTGAACTTGCAACGGCGTTTGAAACAAAACAATTGTGTCGTCCATCATCACAACTGGATTTATAATGACAATTTAATTTACATGTTTAACGTTTATAAGACAAGCGGCATTAATCAGTGTTGAGCTTAATAAGAAACGACAACGGTAAACAAATCAACAAGATATTTCGGACGACGACGATTCGAAGTACGGCAAATGTCGAAAAGAAAAAGTCAATGATTTTCGTCCGAATCGATTTCACCTCAACCATTGTCTTGCCAGGCAATAGGTGGCGCGTGACGTAACCGAATTAATTTCATTTATTTATTCGAACTTTGAACATGACCCCTAGGTACCATTGTTTTGCCAGGCAGTAGGCGGTGTTACGCAATAACAACCGAATTAATTTCGTGTTGTTTATTTTGAACTCTGAACACGGCTGTATCTACGATTTCGCCATCACAAACAATGCTCTCCGGGTCTTCGTGGTTTTAATGCGTCCTAAATTTCACGTCGTTTTATTCGGCGATACATTTATATAGTACCTAGTAAAATTTAAAAAGAAAAAATAATACGAGTGGGTCATTCGAAAATTTGAGCTTTCTACGAGCCGAGTAGAATACACTTATTCGAACATTATTTACTACCATCCCGAGTAAGTATGTCGTATTATTATATTACGTATACGGGGTCCGCTGCTCCTCCCTCCGAAAAGGAAAAAAAAAAAGAAGAAAAAAAATGTTCGAGTCACGCCCACGGCGTGTTAACGATTTAATAGATTCGGCAAAGTCGATTTAGTCTGGCCGCCGAAACTGATTGTTTTCACGAATTTGACGTCTGCGCGTCGCTCGGCGCGGCGGCGCGCAGGTGAAAAATTATTCGGAAGTTGCCGGCTTCCCGCTAGCCGGCAAGAATATTTACACTCATTATCGTCGAACATTATTCGCTCGGGAAAATTCAAAACTGCAGTCGCCGTCGTCGTCTCGTCTCGCCGCGCCTCGCCTCGCCTGCCGACCCCCCGGCCGGAGCCGTCGCTGATTACACGCCGTTTCGAGTAGACGGGACGCGTATCGCGTTACGTATGAAACACGGTTTGCCCCATTAGGAACGGGCGAAAAAAATAAAAGAAAGAAAAGAAAAACGTTCTAGTCACGTCCACGCTCCGGGACTTATCCCGTTCGGCCGCGGACCGACGTGGCACTTTCTACGCGCGCGCGTTCCTATTACAAGCCGCCTCGTCCTAACCCACCCACTACGACCTAACGAACGCGCCGAAAAACCAAGCAACAACCCAAACATTAGCAAACCCATCCACAAAGTATCGTTCCCGCAGCTGCTCGCCTCGCGTATTCCGCGGCCTCGAGCCGGCCCTCCCCGTCGCCGTCGCCGTCGTCGCCGCCGCCGCTATCTCGACTCCGGCCATTATTACTTATTAGTACTACAACACCGCCGCACGATTTTCCGCCTTTATTTGTATACATATATATATAATATATTATGTCGTTTTGCGTTTTGCTCGCCTTCCCGCGATAGGTATAGGGCGGTATGGATGGACAGATAAACGCCGCCCGCCTATATCCCTGCGCGCTCGACTCCTAAAACTTAATCATATTAATAATGGAAACGTCTAAAGAGCTCTTTCGGCGAAATCCCCGACAGCGTTTTCCCGTGGCATTAAATTAATTATAACAAATTACATTATTTTTCAATCATCGTAATTTGATTTATGAAACTTTTAAAACGCAATTAATACCACGAAATAATTTATTTATATATTGTAATCACAAACCGAAATTACGTTTTTAAATGCGATATTTATATATATATATATATATATATATATTATATAATATATACGTATACACACACACACACACACACACACACACACACAGAGAATACTTCGTTATGTATGCGGAATCGTCGTTTGTACGCGCGCTTATAATGGCTAACGACCGACTGTTGTTTAAAAGCGATGGCGTAAAAAAAAAAAAAAGAAAAATTTTTTTTTAACACTAAATCACAATATAACGCCATCATCACTACATTGTGTAATGTACGGACGCCGTTGTTTTATATCGTAATAATTAGCGCCGTTGCCCGTCGACGATATTGTGAACTAATGCTCGTTTCCAACGTGCAAAAATGTAATGCAACGTTTCGATAAACAAGACGTAATATATTATATAGAGCCTAGTACACTGCAGCGACGTATTGTAATTTATACTAAACGATGATAAGAGGCTTACGCTGAAACGTCTGAAATACAAGTCGTCGCATATACATATACGTATATATAAATATAATAGCAATAGTAATAGTAATAATAATAATAATACGAATGCAACGCGTATAGCGCAGAGTTTTTAGATTTCCAACGGAGCGAGGAACGTATTGGTTTTGCCGAGATGTGTTTTTTTATTATTATTTATTTTTTTATGGACGTACCCGTTTTTTTTTTTTTTTTTTTTTCGCGGAGCGAGTGCTCCAAGTTTCAGGCGGCCATATCAATCGATTGGAAATTTCACACAGATGGTACTTTACAAAGGTCATTTCTCGACGCTTATACAAAATTGCAAAAAGCTACCGAAAATAACAAAACGACTGTGAAATTTATGACGTACCCATTCAAAACAAAATACAATAATTTATAGGAAAAAAGAAAAAAAAAAAACGTTTCGAATTATTTTCTTGTAGTATTCAGAAAACATTTCCTCTTGCACGTCTCATGTTTTAAGTTATTAAAGCTCGTTATAAAGCTGCAGTGTATAGCGATCTAATTTTAAATATAATCAACTGCTTCAGGACGAACGTCATCAATTTTTGTCTTATTATTAGAAATGCAATTTTAACTTCTAAAAATTTGAATTTTTAACGCGAGTTTGACAATATGATGTTATAAAACTTTAGCTCAAGGATCATGGTGGTACTTTTTTTTTTTATAAATATTTAGAATTTAAATTATGACTTAATTCGATGTTTTCATAAACCACGATGATTTATTGCTGCGCGATGCAGTATGTAGTTTTGGGTTTTAAAACTTGAAATTTTAGTTTAAGATCGATTCAACTACATTCAAACTATATCTAAAATATCCTAAAAGTCTCGACTAATAATTATTTTTTATGAGCACTTAAAATTTGTAAGCGCCGTCGTAAACCAAACTTCTTTCAAAATCGTTTTTAGCGTGCGATGATTTATTATTGCTTTCAAATTAAAAGATATCCACCCAAGTGTTCCACTCAACCACCGGCAACAGCACATTTGTTTTGTTTGTGTTTAAGCGTGTTTATTCGCACTGACGACGTGCGTCTCAACTATATTATATACGTTGCACACATTTACACACACTTATGGAAGATTAACTACGTTTAGGTAAAATCGATTTAAATTTAAAATTCCAAACTCGACGTCAAACTTAAAAATGTGAAAAAGACCCAGACTAAAATAATTTATTTTACACTGTTCGTAATCGAAAAATTTACTTTGAAAAATATAGATGTATCGATCTGTAAACAACTGATGATAGATATAGTTTAGATGTTTTTGTGATGAAATTTAAAATGAGGATTTTTTTCGTCAATAGAATTATAAATGTATGGAGTAAAACTGTCATAATAATTTGTTGAAAAAATTCTCAGAACTAATAAAGCTTAGAAATAGAGATTAGAAGAATCGTGTGAGATAAAGGTGCCGGGTGATTGATATTGGTAAATTAGACTTTTAAATTATGCTTGAAAAAAAAACAAATTTATTTAAAAAAACACACATCATAGTAAAACCAATACATTCCCCGCTTCACTCAGAATCTAAAAATACATACAATGACATTTCTACTTATCGATCCCTAATAGAATAAAATATTTGTCTTATAAATATTTTTAAACGCCCGGTCAAAAAGTGATAATTGAAGATTTAATTTTCCAAAAACCAAAACTTTTTAGATTTATCGTAAATTGTTATTAATCGAAATTTTACCGTCATATTTAAAACGAATAAAATTAATTTTCATAAAATAATGCGATTCGAGCATAGGTATTATTCATACCGTTGATGCATTCATTATTAATTATCAATTAATAAATTAAGTAAACGCAATGAAAATAATATAAACTCACCGACAACAGTTAGATTCACTTTTGAATTTCGGGTCTGAGCCAATCTGAAATCAACTCGACAACGGTACAGGTGAATCGAATCTTTTACGCTAACTCGGTCAATGCGTAATTCTGATGAATAATACGACGACACAATCGATTTCTTTTGACTACTCGTTTTTGATTTCAGCTCTCCTTCAGTCCCGTCTCCATTGACATGGAAATGCGCTCGGTCGCCGAATATTCGCTGGTCCGACCATCTTTCTGCTCCTGTAGTCATCAAGTGATACGACGTGGAGTCGTATTGCTGATGAGTATGTGTGGCGGAAGACCTGGCATCCACGCTGTAAAATAATAACACAAAATGTTAATAACTGCGAAAAATTACGAACAGGATCAGAATATGAAATAAAAATACTGAATATTAAGTTTACACTCGTGTCATTCTGCTCGTCTCAGCATCTACCGAGGTTATAAATTAAACAAAATATATAAAAGAATTTGTAAAAATATGTTAAGCACGTATTAAACGTCGAAGCTTTGCACAACTATACTTGCATATTTTATAAGAAATAAATCTGAAAATCAAACAATTGTGTTCATTTTACCAAACACCATATAAGTACTTGTAGATTAAATACGAGTAATATATACGTGTATATAGCTGAAAAGGGTTTTTATTAATATTTTGCAATGATCAAACTTAAATTCAAATGTCTAGTGTATTCGACATTTTTGTTTCATAAGTTTTCGATATTAAAATTATTACAACTGCACAACACAGTGAGAATAATGTGCAAAAAAATTATGTCTTAAGCAATTAAATTATACTGTATTGCATTACGTCTAAAAATAAATAAATATAAAACTATATTATTTTATTACGTATTCTGAATTGAATTTTTAATATTTTTCATGAATATGTTGCGAAATAATGAAATTTTTACCATACTTTATATTCTATTACTAATTTCCGATAAAAAATAATATAGATCGTGAAACTTTTGGAAAATTTTACGGTTCTAAAAAGTATTTCAAAAAAAAAAAAATAAATAAATAAATGTATATTCTAGTAAAGGCGTAAAGCCAATAAAGGAATCATAAAATATTGTTTGTTTAAAGAACAGCTATAAAAAAAAAGAAATACGTTTTACCACGTTTTACTTCTATAGCCTAGAGGCTATATCATAGATGATAAGACATTTTGTTGTTATTTTAAATTATGGAAATAGACGAACGAGAAATTTCAAACTTTTATGTGTATCTTTCATCGTTACTTTCCTTGATGGTTTCAGTTGAGTTTTCTTTATTAATAAATATTATATAATATTTTGTAATATATATATTTATATTGTAATTCATGTCCAAGTGCTTTTTTCTTTTTTTTTTTTAATTTCAATTTCGATACTTTCCGAGAATAAGTAGAAAGTATCACAAACTGTTCATGTTACAGTTATATTCAACTTGTCAAAGTTATGTTCAAGTTAGTGACGTTACACGATATAGATGTATAAAATAAAATGTTTTATAAAATTAAAAACTAATATAATATAGAATAATTCAATGCTGTCGAAGTTTATTTCAAGTTGGTGGGCGGAATACAGAGTTATAGAGTTCTATCCTCATTTTCAAACCTAACCTGTGGAACGCTACGCCCACATCACATAATTGTTTGATTTCAGTAAAACATATAATAAAACGCTTTTTAACATTATTATTATTATGATCTGTGCATAATAGACGGGGAATATGAGTATATTTTGATATTATTTAATAATATTATTTCAATTACCATAACAAATAAAAGAAAAGAAAATAAATACGACGACGACGTTGCGAACACCTCCGGCACTTTGCCGGACAGCTACGAAAGAGTTTATTTGAAGGCAACAGACGAACGAAGGGTTTTAGCGCGCAAACATCAACAGAAAGCAAAGGGACGACAAATCAAATATTTAAAGTCACATTTTTACCAGGTAATTATTCACTTTCCCAAAGAAAGTGGGAAATATTGTTTGCTTAAAATGCCCAGCCCAGCGTCACTAACACTTATTTACCGTATAATTACGTATATATTAGGACTGACTGTAGACGCTTTTGTAATGAAGACATAGAGGTCGATTTGAATCTGTGGGCTTTAAAAATAAATTCCACCTACCAGCGTTACTTAGTCAAGGGGTCCTTCAAACGCAGACTGGTTAATTCAAATCTATATACTAACGAAACTAATTTGTTTGACCTAGTTTATTTATTATACCCTATTTGACGTTTGAAAAGTAAATAAATTATGACTCGATCAATTGTCGCGTGATAAACTGTCGTGTTAAAATTAATGTATAAAACGAAAAAATAGATTGTCTATTTGACGAAACATTTCATTATTACACAATAATTGTGTAGTTGTTTTTTTTTTTTTTTAATGCTAAAATTAAATAACACATTACATTTTCAATTCCAAATATTCCATCGCGAATTAATTTTAATCGTTTTATAGGTATAGATACCTTCTAAAGTAAATATATTATAATACCGTCGAATAATGTGAATGCGCACTATTTTTTTGCGAATGAATTTTATTTCGAAAATGAAAACGATGAATAAATGATTTTAAATCGTTTCGGACGAAATCGTTTTTAACATTAATTTGAAGCGGCGTTTTACCTTGTCTACGCGGAATACCTCGACGAGTATGTATATTGTATATGTATAAATATGTTTGAATGGCGAACCCGCGATTTGCTGAACGTAAACATTATTCTGTACTTATGAAATATTGATATTTACATACCTGTAAATAGGTGTTCCCAGGTCATCGCGATACCATAAAACCAATAGTACAGCATCGCGTAAATTTGCCCCAGATGCAAGGGAGCTCTCCCCGTCAAGTGGAGGAGAATCGACCCCCGGATCTGATAAATCATCTTCTTCGTCAGACACCAATGAAATATCACAAGGCAAACGAGCTTGCTGACCCGCAACTGCTCTTACGTGGTATACTGGCACTACATAAAACATAAAGGTGGCCATAAAACAATAGTCGTATTACTACATTTTGACAACAAATATAATAATAATAATAATGACAATACAACCGAAGTTGCTGTTTAAAATTATTATAATAAGTAATTGAATATAATTAGAATAATAAAAACTAAACTTAGTATTTTATTAATATTATTTGTGGATGTGTGTTCGGTACTTGGTACACACACACACATACATATTATTATCTTTTATTCTATTACTTCGTTTTATGTAGGAGGAGAGACGAGACCATTAACTCCAACGGTCCAATTCGAAAATTCTAGTTTGACTTAAAATAATTTTAAAACGGCAAAATTACTTTTGTCACTGTACAGAATCAGTAGACACTAGACATTGTTAGTTATTCAACTGTTTTGGAATGAAAGTTCAACGTGTACTTTTTTTTTTTTTTTTGTTCAAACAACACTACGGCTATAATTGGATTTGCTAATAAGTAATAAGAAATCTAAGTGGACCGGACGAGCAGTAAAAATTTAAGACATTTTGTTTGGAAGAAAATTGTACCTACTAAACTTAAACTTATAAACAAATATTTTAGAACCAGCCGACAGAGAATAATACGCCATATTCAAAATTAATTACGTGCTACAATCATATTTTACGAAACGTTTATAACCATTTTAAATTTACGATAAGTAAAATTCGAATAATTTTATCTTTCAACGGTAAGTAAACAATTTTTTGTTTGTTTTGAATATTCGATAAATTGTTAAAACCATAAATTATAAACATAATTGTTTTTATGTTTTTCTTAGATATTTCACAAATCACAAATAAGTAATGTTATTTTAACTTTACGAAACTTTTGATATTAAAATGCAAAAGCCTTAAATACTTAAATACACAGTAGTTGTTAATTTTTATAACTTAGAATCAATAAGTTATTGGTAAAATTTATATTCCTAAAATTATTTTCATACATTTAAAATTGATAAAATGACTTATAGTAAATTCTACTATAGCTGCTAGTAAGTTCATTACTTTGCGTCTAGTAAAGCATACTGAGAGTTTATTAGAGTAAAAGAAATGAGACAGACTTTGTGTAAGTCACTAACGACAGATGTGTTATAAATGATAATTTTAATAAATTTAAAAATAATGAAATTTTTAAAGCAATAATTCAATTCTACAATCTATTTTGAGTTAAGGTTGGTGGAATAGACATGTTATCATTTTATCTAAATTTGATTACAATTCGAGTATTTCACGAAAAACAAATGAAAAAAAACCCCAAGCGTATAAAGAAATATTTTAAAGTTTTTATAATAAAATCGTAAATCTCTAAAGCTAATAATTAATTGAATGAATACCTAATTCATACAAAAAAAAACTATATTTTGATTAAAAAAAATGTTATTTGTAATTTTTTAATTAAAAAGTAATCATAGCGTATGAATTATGAATGAACTTCGCCCTATTACATATCAAGCAATAACATTCAAAATTACTTATTTTATCAAAAGAAATGTAAACGTTAAACCTTGTTCTTTTGATGAAATTCAACGTTTTCAAAAGTTTTTAAGAAAATGAATGAAATTTTTAAGGAAGCGCTCCGTTTAAAGTACCTTCCGAGTTCAATTTTCCATGTAATAAGATATTACATGATGTTCTTTGAGCAATTTTACTACCTATACGAAAAAGTGTTTACAGAAAAGGAGAGCCACCATTGTGAGACTAACATATTCTTAATTTTTCCCAGAATCTATTTTATAAACATGATGAAAATAAATGAATTGTTTTTATTGAAAACTGTAATAGTATGATTTAAAAATATAATTCTTAATAGTAGACAAGTGTTATAGTTTTACCGCGACGACGTGTTTATTTCACGACTCATTTATTTTTAAAGAATAATACATATCTTTAAATCTCTCTTTTTTTTTTTTTATTCATAATTAATAGGCCGAAAATCGTATTTAGATTTTGTGTTATATATGTTACTTTGACCGTCGAGAGTACGTTAAAAAAAATTAGTTATTTTCCAACAAATATTTGATTTGGTAAATTATATCATGTAACTCGAATGTAACTAAGAATGCAAGTTGAAAATTGTTTTCAACAGCGGTGTTTTATTACTTTCAAATTTAATTATAATAACCGCAGTTCTAATGCACATTCACTTTAGTAACTTGCCCACAGTATAGGTCACCGCATCCTCGAGCAATGCACGTCGAGGTTTTCTTTTTATTCGTTTGTATTTTGTGTGGATAAACATATTTGATATTATTAAATATTTCCTCAACCACAAACCAAAATCTAACACAACAACGTTTTTTTTTTTTTTTTTTTTTATTAATCGTTCAATGAGTTAATATATTTACATCTTTATGAAAACGGAATAATTTCCGTTTGCATTCCGCGCACGTTTGTTGAATTTAAAAAAGGTTTGAATTTTATAGATGATTAAATATTTAAATCATCAACGTAGTGCTTAATATTATTCATTCGAAATCAAATTTAGTAGTCGTTTGGTTTACGTATATTATTTTTAATCTTGCAGAGAAATTCGTTTCAAACATTATGACGATGTATAATTATATGCATTTGTTTTTTTTTTTGAAATACTTCAAGTATAATTCCACTGTACTACTATCTCTTTTTGTTTGTTTTAATATTTAATGCATGTGAAAACAGAATTTAAAAAAAAAATGTCTCCTCTCTCCCTATCTCTCGGATGGAAATGGAACAAAAACTCACCGACGCCACTAACCATTTAAAAAAAAAAAAAGAAAAAAAGAAAGAAAAAAAAGTAGTAGCTATAACAGCGACAGTGTAGGGGCGACAAACGGGACGCCTGACCGGACGCCCGAAGCCCGTTTGCCTGTATCAAGCTAGATGATTTACCGACCCTTTTACCAGAGACGTACGCTTCCAGCGAGAAAAATAACATTACTAAATAAGATGGATATAAAACGCTTTGAGAACGCCTACTTCTTCCCCCTTTTTTTTTTTTTTTTTTAGACTTTTTTATTTAAGGCGTTTTATTCGATCCTCTAAGTCCGGTGCCGACCGGTCGACGGAATAACTTAATTCGGTTAAACATAAATTACGGCGATAATTGTCGCCAATGTTGTTAAGCTACCGCTCGGAGGAGACACTTAAATTTTGAGCAAAAACGTTTACATCCATACTATAAATACTCGCACGATTTAATCTATAAACGTAATGGTGTTTTTAAACGGACGACTTTTCTTTTAAGTGACGTTATAACTGCAGATCAATACTTTGTAATTCTACCAGTATGTATGTGTGTTAGTAGTATCTTTACAGATATGATTGTTTTAATACAACTCGCGACGGATTAATAAAAATAACTAATGTGTTTGTCAACTTGTCATCTGCGTAACACGTCCTGTACATTATAAAATATTAACTCAATGACATAGTCAAAATAGTGTTGTTGTTAAAATGTATAACGTTACTAATATTTTTCGAGATATCTGCAACTCTTAAAACGAATTTTGTTTTTTTTTTTTTAAAGTGACGAAAATGTCAACTGCTTGGTAAAAAGTTTACGACAATTTTTTTTTTTTTTTATCTCAAATGACATCAACTTTTATACGAGTATATATTAATATTTATGTTATTTTATTTGTATTACTTTTTCCGATGGTCGAAAACCAATCGTTATCATCGAGAGGTCGTTAAATCGCGATATTTTTTAAATTTTAATTAGAAAAAAAACCTAGGTTTTATCATTTCAGTTATAGAATATTATATCTAGAGTGTACAGATAAATTCTGAAATAATATTTCTTGCAAAACTTTCATACGAATCGATATAATATATTATAACATCGTTTTTGCACTTTTTGACACTCGGTGTCACCTGGTGTTGCTTGATATGTTCAGAATAAAAAAAAATGTGACGTTATACATTAATTTCTACGAACATTTTATAAGAAAAGCGGAGGCGTAACTTATTCGTTACTTGTCTGAATAATTTTTTATTAAATGAAATGTAATACTACTTATACACTTGGTTTAGGTTATTTTAAAATTTAAAAATTCCGTCGATTTATCGAATACCTATTGTTAAACGAAAGAAAATAAATTGAGCATAATATTTTCCATACACACAAAACTGATATAGTTATACGATATTTACAATGATTTCAAACAATCGTAATTATACTATAGGTTATTCAGAGAATTCAGAAACGTTCGCCGCCAAGTTTCAACAACATTTAACGTTTTTATACCAGAAAGGAAAATGAAAAAAAAAAAAAAAATTTATCCTCGTTCGTTGCATACATATATTACACGCACTCGTACATCATTTTATGGTCTTTTATTTTATTAACGCAATCCCGCTAAATAGCCTAACGTTACCGATGTATGTTAAACGTTACCGATTTATGTTTCGTTTATTCATATAACCACTACTATAAATTAATGTTGAGCCGTTGTGGTTTGTTTTTAATAATTTAAATCCATTTTAGAAGGAGTAAAAAATACGTCAACGTTAAAATATTAAATTAAGCACGTTAGCTAAATATAACAGGTGTAATTATAATTACAGAATTACCTGGAATAATATCAATTCGACACCGTCGAAGTGTCGAATAGTGTTTAGATTTCGCGTTTCAAATTTATTTATCAGATACATACTTTGATAAGCTGTTTTGCAATGCCACGACTGTGTTATTTTGAGACTCGAGATTTTTAATTTGAGCGTATATGTTTTTTTCGTACATATTTTTTTCCCGTAAAAAAATCAAATGTGCATTTGGTTTGAAATACAAATGGTAAGTTCGATAATTTTGAAGCCGACCACGCGATTCTCCCTGCACAGTATAAACCAGTAATAAATCTGTTAAACATTCAATTTTACACATCGGGTACGTAATAATAAAGTATGGCCACTTACGTATATAAGTAAGAAAAGAAAACCGTTTCGAAAATGTATACTTATAGCTGGTTTTGGAAATGATCTAATTTATTCTCAACTTAATCCTGTAATCAATTTAATTTAAAAGCGGCCAAGTAAAATAAAAAAATATTCGCAACGCGGTAACGAAAAAAAAAAAAAAAATAAGAAACGAAAAACAAAAAACAAAACAAATTATATCTGAAACGAACAATGTGTAATTTAAGCATTTGGTTTTGAAACTCCTTAAAACTCGAGTCCCGTGTGCATTACATACTTCGCACACCCAGTAGTTGCGGCACTGTCATTATGTCGAATACATATAACTCAAGTTAAATAATTAGTCTGCAGTTCGCGTGAATGAGATTCTGAGTGTAGTTAACATCTACTTCGTTAAAACGTTTTTGTACTCGTGTACGTACATTAGAGGGGCCTCGACGACGGTAAAAAATAAAACTACCGATTGAATATTTTAGAGAACGGGAGATTAAAATCGTTACGAATAACAACGAGCAGACGGTATGAGTAAAATCAAATACTAATTACGTATTATCGAATTTTATGTTTAAAGAATTTCAATTTATTCCGGTCGTTGGGTAGGCAAATATTTTGGCCGAGTTCTAAGTAGGTATTCATTTGAGAACCAAAAGGAAGAATATATTAATTATTGTTGAGCACAAACAAGATACGGTGTTCAGAGATTAGTGGTCGGGCAATAGCCTTGCTTTGATCACGTTAGAGCAAGATAATGTTTTATTATTATTGTTTACAATTGAAAGGAACGACTGAAATGCTATTCTGAACTGAACTTGGTCAACAATAATATTAAGTATACGTGTTCTTAAATATATTATTATAAAACTCTATTCGTTTTATGTAATTAAAGCAATGTAATAATGGTTTTATTATTTTAGAACTATTAGTTTTCGAAACTTGAATTGCAAATTAAAAAAAAAAAAAACGTTTTATTTAGACCAAACATTTTTCGGAACGTTATCTAACATTCGAGTATCAATAACAAAAACAGTCTAAATGTTTTGTGAACAAATTTCATCATATTTATAAAACACTGAAACAGATGGTTGGATAAGAATTGTGAAATAAAATAACTGTACTTAAGACCAAAAACTACGGATATTTGAGACATTTTAAAAATAACTACACTTATTGACTTTCAGAATGCCGTAAATCTCAAATTTCGGTATTGATAGAAAAACTACCTATTTAACCCAAAATGTGATCAGTGAACACGGACGAAACGAATAAATAAAGATATTATCATTGAAAAACCATTAGCTCTACTCAAAGTTTAAAATGATAACAAGTTCACCATCGGGGTGAGCTGAGCCATGTAATTTACACATTTGTCATCGAAATTATAAAATATGTATTTCATTTTGTTTTAATATCGGATCATTAATTTTCATTATTAACTTTCGACTATAAATGCATTATTAGTTTTTCAGTTGTTTTAAATATCAAGTTAAAAGTTAAACTTAATTTAATAACGAAACGTTCAGTAGTTGTAGTAG
The DNA here is from genome assembly GCA_948098885.1 of Drepanosiphum platanoidis. Taxonomy (NCBI): domain Eukaryota; kingdom Metazoa; phylum Arthropoda; class Insecta; order Hemiptera; family Aphididae; genus Drepanosiphum; species Drepanosiphum platanoidis. Next base: position 13,515,947 of record OX402533.1, read on the forward strand.
CATTAAACACGGGACGTTCACGGATAAAATTGAAATGGCAAACTCGTATTTGGCAAACGAAATTCGTTCGAGCTATTTTATTCTTTATTATGGGCATATTTTCGGGGCGCGGGCAAAAACACTGGTGACGTCCAAAAATTATTTACGCCGTTTAAAATCGAAATGGTCCATCCATTACCTTGATTTTGAGTTTTGAAATAAATCATAAACGTGGAGGCAAAGAGAAGCTTCCAATTACACTGTTTTATACGTTATAACAAGTAACTATTAAGATTATCGTCGTTATTATTAAAATGTATTAAATAAACGATTGTGTTGAAATAAATGTGGCATTCTATTACCTATCGTTTTTCTTTGGGACTGAGTATAAGTAGGCAATCAGAAGGCTGCTATAACTTTTATAAATTCTATTGGCTAACGCCGACGATAAATGATCTCACGTCCTATTCTATTGTTCATAATAATATATTTATGATGGTTATTATGACGACAAAAACGTCATCGTGACTGAGCGTTATCGATTACAATAACGGTGGTCGGACCTAGAAGGCATCACAGCCGCGCCACTATTCTATCTTCTCTTTTGAAGTCTCAACAAGGACCTTATTGAAAGGACCATTTACATTATTAATAATCTCGCCCGCCGTACACCTCCTAATATCGTCGCGCGGGCACACGAGGCGTGTAACTTATTTGGACGATTAGGGCGAAAAATAACATCGACGAGAATTATTATCGAGTCTAATCAAACGCCGCGGCGTGGAAATTTGTTCGAGAATAAATCGACATGAAACAAAAAAAAGAACAAAAAAAATAGAGAAAAAAAATCGAAGAAAAAAAAGCGCCGGATAATTTTTTATTTTAATGGTTATGACTCGTAGGATATAATCTGGCCGATGGCGGCGCGACAATGATTTAAGGACCCGACCTGTCAAACTTCGAACACCTCGGCGGTCGGAAAACTACATCCGACTATAAACCACCGAGCCCTCGGCACGTTCGCCACGACTCGATGGCATTTCGCCGTAACATCGACATTGTTTCATACGATATTATTATTATTATTACAATAGGTATACGTAATAGACCAGTGATGCCCAACCCCCGAGCCAGATGTGACCCGCAAAAACCCTAACGAGTGGCGGCCCCGCGCCGGTCAAATGTTCTACTCGAAACGCGATATTTTACACGATTATATTTTCCAAAGCATTAGAATTACTTTCTTTTATAATTAAGTATTTTTATTTTCTTCAAAAGAATTGACGACCATGAACAAAGGAAAAACTACGATAACGATATTAAAATTTTAATTTCGATGTGAAATTCGCGATAAAATCGACGAAATGTCCGCTTTGAATTCGGTCGTATTAATTCATAAAATTTAATTTAAAAACGAACATCTTTTATGTTTCTATCGACGAGTGCACACCACTACAGTTTTCTGATTGCCGGTCAATCAAATGAGGGAAAATCTATACGAAATTTATGGTAAAAAGTAGACGTTATGCCGTATATAAGACGAGTAATGGATACAACGATAAAGTGTTGAAATATCGCATTATTGATGGCCTACGCGAAAACAAAATTATGCGAATGTCAAGGAAAAATCGACCACTATAACAGGCGAACGCGTAAAAAGTGTAATAATTAGAAAACGTTTGCAATATTATTATTATTAATCAAAAGCCCAAACTTTGATGACTTTTGCATTTTTTTTGGAACTTTTTATAGGCAACGATTTCCTAGGTACAAGAGTATTTTAATAACATTTATATTTCAAAACGATAATTATTAATAACTAATTTAATTTTGCATTTTTCGGTGCTTAAATGTTTGATTATTTTAGATCATTTTCAACTATTTATCATTAATCCAGAGAATTTATTACCGTTTTATTATTTATCTTTATTATATCGGCTGCTGCGATTTAACGTCCATACACATAAATATTATACTACACTTTATGTTATTATATTAATAACTATAGGTATACTACTCGATTTAAAAACAAAACAATAAAATAGGACAATTGAAACGGTTTCGAACGTGCATCTCTCGTGCTATTAGAATATTTAGGGGCATTTTTTTTTTGTTTTGTTTATGCTTTAAAATGTCATAGATTCTTTACATTTTAGGGCATCAGAATACGAGCTTTATTAGTCATTACCGTCTTTGGCAGAGTGCGCGGCCCGGGCAAAGGACGCGATGACAACGACGGCCGCGTACAGCACCAACAGCCACCAGCAACAGCTGCTCGTCCACATGTGCAGATGGTTCGTGTGATGATGGTGACGGGGCCAGTGGTGCGCCCGGTGCTGGTGGTGATGTTGTTGGTGTCGTTGATGGGGTTCGCAAACGCCGTGCCTCGGGTGCACCGGGTCGCTCGGCGGCCGCGGTCCGGTGTGCCGGTGCCCGCCGTCGGGCGGCGAGCCGTCCGCGGCTATTGCTCGCGGCGGAGTCTCGTCGCTCTCGGCGTCCGCGGACAGTCGCCGCCGCCGGACCGGATGGTAACCGATCGTACCGGTGACCACGTCCCAGGTCGGACAACCGTAACCGGGCGCCGAAGCCGCCGTCCCGATCGGCCGTCTCTCGCGGTCGCAGTCGTCGTTGTCGTCGTCGTCGTCGTCGCACGACGGTCCCGGTTCTTCGACGACTACTTTTCGTCCCGCCGGCGTCGTCGGGACGTCAGCGTTCCGTTTCCGATCGTCGGCGCCGAATAACGTCTGCGCGGCGGCACATCTCTTCCGCACCGCCTTGGTGATCGCGTGGCCACCGCCGCCGACACGTCGTTCGGCCAACAGCATTTTGGTCGTCGTCGCCGCCGGTTATTTTTTTATTTTTTATTTTTTATTTTTTTTTGTTTTAACTACAACGACGCATCTGTGTGGGAAAAAAAAACAAACAGAAACGAATAAACGTCGTGGGTTTCACCTGTGGCCATAGGCGCAATTCGAGTTTTACGCTCAGACGTGCAATCAGATGGAACGCGCTAGCCTTCCCCTACCTCCCCACACACGCGCACACACACACTCACGTGTCCCGTTGGAAAAAACGAATTATCGGAGACAGAGTAAACGGAACGAGTACCGGCGCGGCGGTTCTCAAACCTTAGAGCTCCGCAACAGTGATCTAGGGGCTCCGGGGAAACGTCTGAATTTCAAACACCACGCCGCCGTAAACGTTAGGTATTTTAAAATAAAACATCACTGTCCGAAATTCGATATTCTATATGCGTACGTTTTCGAAAGAGACCGAAAAATAGTTTCAAAACCACCGCGGTGTAATACCGAAAGAGTATTAAACATATACGGAAAGAGTATAGAGTTGGTCGAGTACCACGGTACTCGTCAAACGTTCGCCCCCCCGAAAAAACAAAAACTACCGACAAACGTGAAATAAACGTTAAAAATAAACTCGTCCGACGACGGGTGAAAATCGTCCTGGACCCGTGAAAAAAAACCGCGCGGTGTTTTCTCGCGTGCAAGAGCGCCGTCGTTAAGTCGAATCTCTAATGTTATCAATTGCGCCTATGCCCCCGTACGGTCAAGTGTACGAATGTCACAAGTGTTACCCGCTACGTTATTCGTAACACAAACTCACACACACGCACACGTGTCGTACACACGTTACACAGTTGTGTATATATATATAATATATTGTTATAAAAAAAAATGTAAAGACAATATTAATATGTTTTGGTCCGTCGTCGTCGTCGTGCCGTACACGCGTCATCGTCATATTCGAAAAAGGCGATATGAGATCGGTTTTTGTTTTCGTTTTAATACAACAGACGGCGACGGGGTAAATTATATATATATATATATATGTGAGTATATAATATCATCTGTATTATATTACGATATGTAAATACGCGGTGACATTTATATAAAAAAATGTATATATATATATGAGTGTATAAATATTATGTATGTATCATACCTAACCGCTTCCGCCGAGTCGGCTGCGCGGCGCGGTATTGCGCGCGCCCGGTAGTCGTTGGATGGTCCGCGCGCGATCCGGTCACTCTTCGACGGGCGATTCGCGTTGACGACGAACGCGCGACGCCGGTCCACGGCCGCTCGGCGACCACAGCGGCGGCGGCGGCGGCAGCGGCGGCGACGCCGGTGCCATGTCTCGCAATAATTAGACGCGTGTCGTGTGTTCGCGACGGTCGGTCGGTCGGTCGGTCGGTCGGTCGGTCCGATCGGTCTTTCGGTCGGTCGGTCGGTCGGACGGACGGACGGACGGTCGGTCGGTCGGACGGTGGAGGTGAGCGCCGAGAGTGCGATGTCCGTTGCGCGCCGTCGCCGTCGGTCAACTACCACTAGCGCGCGCCGGAGCTTTTACGCCGCGGATGTGCCCTCCGCGCGCGGCCAAAGCTGCTGCTGCTGCTGCTGCTGCTGCTCCTGCTGCTGCTGGCGGCTACGAGGCTGTGGCGCGCCCTGCTTTCGGCGTGCCGGTGCCCGCTTGCGCAAACCGCCGGCCCCCGGCGTGTCGCGCGCGTCTCGAACGCCAGGCAGTGTACGCGCCGCCGACCCACCCCCGCACAGTGGTCCGCAAAGTAATCACGGCGCGCCGAAATTTCGGCGACACCGAAATCCGAAACGCAACACGCGCCCCCGTGCGCGCGCGCGTATTTTTACGATTTTGGCGCACTTTTATTTTTATTTTTACCTCATCGAAAGTCCCAATTACTCGTAGGCTCCGGTAAGTCAGACGTGTTACGGCAAACCTCCCCTCCTCCCCTATTTGTTCGGATAATTTATATTTTCCTCGCCATAAAGTTTTCCGCGTCGTTTTTATTTCGTCAGTCGCGATAAATAAATATTATTATTATTGTTGTTTAAAATTATGCCCCGACATCATTCAATAGATTATAGATAATATTATATTATTATATTGAAATGTAAACGCAATTTATTAATAATAAAATTAACGTAATGTCGTGACGATAAATGTCGTTATCTCGGATCGTATAGAATATATGTTATTATGTATTATATAAAGTTAGAATAAATTAAAGATTTTTCATTTATCGATTATTTATCACTCGACACTATATTTAATTATTAATTCCGTTTGGAAACAGTTTGACCTCGAGCAATGAAATCGCAATAAAAAAAAATCGGCTCCCCTCTAAGGGACTCAAAATATGACGAAGATTTCCCACCTTCACCCCCCCCCCCCCGCCCGTCGCTGAACACGTAACGTAACCATCACCTGAACCCTGAACGGACCTATGACGTGGGCGACGACGAACGACGCAAATCGGCGCTTTAATGCTTTTTTCTTGTTATTCTTTACTAAACGGCTAACTGCCGGTTTCGACGATCGCATCGTAACATACAGGGTGACGGTTAAAATAATTTTACGAACGCGGAGTAAGAAAAATCGTAATCCGGGACGCGACGGGCATTATTATCGATCTCGTCGTAGAATTATTACGATATTAATTGTTGTGAAACTAATCCTCGGAATACGTACTATCCGAAGTACGCGCGTTAATTAGGCACGCCGCAATGCCGCTTTAACCGCTATAGAACGCAAATTTACCGATAGAATCGTAGATCAATAATAATTATTATCGTGTTTGGAAAATTCGTCATTATTTCAATATGATCATTATACGCGCGATACGCGCGAGTATATCTACGGGAATTCACATGATTCCTTTACAACGTACGTCTCCAAATGTAGTTTTCAGTATCACATAATAATAACAACACATACCTCACAATACATACGCATTATATGGGCAAACGCACAAAGTTCTAAACTTGCGTAGTTTTTGTATTTAATTGATTTTCTCGTAAACGGCAAGTAAAATTGTTTTTACTTCGTCGTTGTAGTTCGGAAACGGATGTCAGCGATTACAAACGAAAGTTCAATAAAAATGATTTCGAATTCGATTTCTGAAAAAAAAATAAATACCGTGTAAAACCATTAGTGATAAATTTGAAAATTGCGCAAACACAATATATTCGCATGTTCTTGTTACATTACATAAAACACGGTATAACATTTTAATCGCACTAAATCTAAACATAATATAATATCTGTTACTCGATTGTATCCTACCGTTTTTTTTACCGTCGGTATTATACTATGCGTAATATTATGTAAATACACGCGTATTCATTCCTTTGAAATAATAATTCTCGTCCGTACAGCAGGTACCTATGTAATATTATAACAGAGACGAAGAATAAAAACGCGTAAAAACTAAACGGATATTTATTTTATTTTTATTTTTTCAAAATATATATATTTATTTGTTCGCGATAAAATCGATTATCATACGCGCGCGCGTGCGTTTACGACGCACCCGTTATAAAAACACGATTGCGATTCGTACGAAAAGTACGCTCCGAGTGTTTCGCGTATAGGTACAACAAATATTAATTTTGGCGCGCTACCGATTACTTTATGGACCACTGTGCCGCGCCGCCGCCGCCGCGCGTATCCTTCCGCCCCGCACCGGGTCGGCGGCCGGCGGGGGCACAGCTTCTAATTCAACGGCGGCGGCGGCCAAAGCAGCTGGGACCGGCCCTCTCCTTGCGCCGCCTCCCTCGTCAGAGAACCCTCTCGCCGTATACGTATACCTTCTGCCACCGTTGCCGTCCATCTATCGTCATTATCCCGTCTTCGTCGTATAGTTGTACGCGCTCTCTCCTCTTTCTCTTCGCCGCCGTCTCCGCGTACAAATTCATACATATATACACACGCGCACATATATACGGTCCAAAGTTATATTACATATACTCGGCCCCGTCTATTAACTACATTACAACGATAATATAATATGAATATAAACGTCGTTGTTCTCTTTCGCCCGCCGCGGCCGCCGCCGCCGCCGCCGCCACAGCTCGTGCCGTCGTGCTGTCGCTGTTGTTCCTGCGCCCGCGACACGCTCGATTTGTACGCAATATAAATTATTATCGTACGTGTATACCGGCGCGGCATACAGGTGTATATACCGCACCTATGCCCGCGAGAACCGCGCCCTCGTCGTCGTCTCTCGTCTGCAGCGTCATTCGCGTCGCCGCCGCCACAGCTGACCGTCGTCGCATAAATATTTATACGCGACCGACTATATACACGCGTATATATTATTATACGCGCGCGTAGATATATTTTTACGTCGGTCGTGGTCACTGGCCGTTGTCGATTTTTTAGCCCCAAAGTCCAAACCGCCGCGCGTCCGCTCCGGATAACGTTTTTTAACGACGGACCGCGCGCGCGGAACCGCACGCATTTTTCTCCTTTGCCCCCCCCCTTTGCCCCGCCGCCGCCGCCCGTCTCGCGACGTCCGACGATAAAGCATTACGGTACGCCGCCGCCGCCGCCGCCGCCGCCGCCGATCGAGTAAAATACGAGGAGAAAAGTTTCGTTTTTCAAAAGTCGAAAAGCATAAACATTACGATTTATCGTGTGAATATACATAAATATACGCACGACGACGACGAGAACGGTTTTTATTCGCGTCGTGAAATTTACACGGATTTTTAGACAATTTGTCGTTATTTTTTCGTCCCGAAAGACTGACGAAAAAAAAATCGTTATGACATTGGCGTTCCGGACTAAATGTTTTAAAAATACTTGGGGTTTTTTTTTTTTCAACTCAAACCCGACTTTGAAGTAATTAGTTTTGAATTTTTTTTTTTTACTCGACGTTTTGACGTTTATTACTAGGACGCAACGCGTTTTATAACAATAGGTACCTGTATAATATTATATTATTATTAAATTCTAAAAATCGGTTTAGCCGTGTCAAATTGATTGCGCGACGCGTGAAATTTCATAAGAAATTCAAATGGACAATCCACGTTTTGGCGATTTGTTAAAATTCATCAACGTTAACACGTCAGACGAACTACTCTATTTTACTTTTTTACTTTTAGTTTTGACACGCGTAACGTACGTACACAAATTATCTACGACCATTTACAGGTAACTATTGACTTAACACTGAAATACACGTGTCACATGACACAATTTACACAAACTTTTGTGATTAACTACTAATTAATCAACACTTCGTTACATCAAATATGTCACTGAATAATAATAAAAAGGGTCAACAATTTTATATGTTCATGTTTTTTTTTTTTTTTTTGTGTTTATATTATGAAGTGAAAATATAATTGGATTTTTTTTTAATTTAATTTTTCTTTGTTTTTTTTTTAATTGATAAATAATTCTAAAGCCCTTTTATAGAATTGAACATGATTCGAGTATGGTACTTTGAAATTTACTTTTTTTTTTAATTCAATAGATTTTGTAAACATTTTGAAAACCCAATAAGATACTCACATAATAAATAATTATCAACTCATTGTAACCGTATGATTGTACCACTCTAAAAACACGGAAAACGCCTCACGTTTTCATATTTTTAATATTAATTTAATTTAATTAGAAACCGATTGTAAAGTATTCTTAAAATAAGTGCCGACAATTGATTTCTTATTTAAATAATGATGTGAATATAAATTCGACCTGCGTGTAAATCGTGCACTCAAAAAATAAAATAATCAACTATGTAAGTTCAAACTACGTATGAAAAATTAATAACCAGATGGCAGAGGACTACATGTTCAATATACACAATGGTTGATTAGTAGAATCGTATGCGTTTATTAAATAACGCGACTGTCATTGTTTAAACTATTCTAATAGCAGTTGCTTATGTCAATTAAGTTATTTTATTAAATTAATTTCTAATATATTGAACACCTACAGCATATGAAGCGATTAAACAATAACACAATGCCTGCGTGTTATCTGTGTATTCACAGGCGAGAGAAATTAGTGATGTGCTGAACTCATAAATTTTGAAAAACCCAATTCCGAGTATTTAGTTAATTGAAAATATCGAATATTGAACAGCGTATTCGGTAGTAGAATATTCGTCGTATACAAGGTATATTCGTATCGAATATTCGTAAATATTTGCTTTAGGATATTCGATGAATAATAAAAATAAAATATTAACAAACACCGCTTTTCTGTAAACCAATATTATTTTTATATTATTAGCATTTATTTGTTGCGTAATAGTAGCAAACATTAAAAACACAATAAAAAATCAATAATTCAATACCACTTATCAAAACCAAATCATAAAATAATAAATATTGGCAACGTTTTAGTATCTATATAGTAGTTAAGGTAAAAATACTAAAATAAATAGGTAGGTAGTTAAAAATAAGTTCGTATCCACGGTGTGATTATGTATATTAAAAAAATCGCATGGTTTGACATGAAAATAAAATTGTCAGTACTTTTTGGTGGAAATAAAGCTTCTTAATCAAGCAATTGCAATTGAATAGGTATAGAAAATAACTAGTCGTATCAAATAATAATCGAAAACTCACAATCTACTTATAACGTTGCGTAAAGCTGGATATAAGCTTTATATCAAATAATAATTTTAACTGAATAAATATTTTATCTCAAATTCATTCCAAGTTAGATTGTTAAGATTTGTATACGTCATTGTTTTCTTAATACGTTTTGCATTACGAAAAAAGAAAAAAAAAATGTGTGAAAACTAAAGTTTATAGTCCGATTATATCTTTATTTTATAATATAACTAATAAGAGTTGACATTTAAAATCTTAAAATTGATATTTTCACGTAGGCTTTAATTTAAGTACGCATTTAAGTAATTTATTTAATGAACATATAATTTTTCAATTTCATAATAAAATTAGTTAAAAGAATGAAATATAGTATAATTGTATCAATTTGTCTTACACCGTTTTAATCGATTTTGAATAACATATTATATACTAGTATCTGAATAATTACGTTATTATTAATAATGACAATTATATTATAGTCGTGGATTGCTCATAAATTTCCAAAACTTTAGGATAAACAACTCGTATTTAAGTACTTATTGTGTTTACTTTTGTTCGATAATTGTATTAATATAATTACACTTAACCTATTAAAGCGCTTAAATATATTAGGTGCCTCATAATCTACTGTAATGAATCTCATTAAAATTAATTTTTTTAGATTATTATAGAATTTATAGTGCAATTAAGATAAAATACTGGTATCACTTACATGTACATCATTATCGCGTTAAAAAAGTATTTAGCCTGTAATGCGGCGTATGAGTTTACAATAATATGAGATATTTAAAGATAGAACAACAGAATGTTTGTTATGATGTGTTTTTATAGAGCAATTTCATAGTACGAGCATGTTGTGTTGAAAGTATTTTTGTTTTATATACACCATAAAACTAATTCAATAAGTCTGTAAAATAACCAACTCTTTATTATTTACAATTACAACTGTTTTCATCTCGAGTACCAACAAAGTCCGGACGCATTACTACGCTATACTAATATCCTGCGGTAATAAAATGGAAATTTGACGTGACTACGGAAAAAAATCGAAGGTGAACACACAATTTCCAACTACACAGAAAATCGTGTATTTCGTGAGGTAACGTTTTATGGTTAAGTAATTTATAATTAACATAGCATCGATTTTATCGTTTCGTTATTCTTTCATAGAACCAAAAACATAAACACGGGTTTTTACGTTAAAAACTGATTCATCATCCATCTTAATATTTATTATTTTTTTTCATAAACGTGTTTAAAAAAATTACATTAACTAGTGACTACGTATAAACGATACGCTGGAGATAATTTACCTGTCAATTGCATGTAGGCACTGCCTACGTACGAGGTATGAAATCTAATAAGTTTTTTTTTTTTTTCTGAATTCTTATTTGTTTTATACCTCTAGGGTATGAAATATATAAATATATATTAAAAAAAAAAAAAAAACGTTACCAGTAGAATTTTGTTTGTAAAACTATTAACATTTTAAAGACGATCCCATAGAAATCTATTGATAAACTACATTCTATATATTATTATATCTCATATTTGTACGCAACGCAGATATTTACCTCCGACCAAATTTAAGCACTTCTCCCCTTAATCAAGGACATCCCATCGGATTAATTAAACTATTATTGTTGTGACATGAATTAATGACTGCACAGTATAAACCACTTATATAATATCAATTTACAAACCTTCTACCGAATTAAATTTAAATGATATAAATACAACTTTATTTGATGGTTAAACTATCCAAATATGCGGCACATAATATATTATTATTCGAATTAATTACCTACATCGCAGTTTTTCTAGATTTTTGTCCTAAAACCTACACACGAGTCTGAAAGTTATATTTTCCTATAATTAATTCTCAACCAATAAATTAATTATCAAATATTACTCGAGTCGACGAAAGTGAGTGGGTAGGTGAACTATAGTTTTAATTAATTCAGTACGAGAAACTGATATTTAAAGAAAACAATGAAATCGAAAAACTAATAAACAGATGTATTCTATTTGTATTAATAGATGTATTAATGCTATTTATCCAAGTGTAAAAATAATTTACAAAGCTGAACGCACGTCCACGTGGAAAAAGCTAGAAGCAGAATACTGTCTATACAAATATTATTGTTCCGCGGATAAAATCAATGCTGGATTTAGAGGACGTGCAGGAGGTGAAATAATACACAAAGTCTTAGGACATTTTTTTAGGAATCTCAGAGTTATGGCCTAGATTTTCTGAATAGCACGAAATATTACAAAATTAATACCTAACCTATACGATATTGGCTATACTTTATATTATATTTATACATCGGAATAATAAATTTAATATAAAAACGATGCATAAAATATTTCCAAAAATATATTATCATCAAATTGAATAACAATTTCAGATAAAAAAGGAATTATTTTTTTTATATTTAATTGATTAAAATTATTTAAGAAACTTTGACGAGTCAAAAATCGATTTATTTTAGTATAATATGTCGTAGGAATTATTTTTTAATTCTTTTAATACATTTACTCAAGTACCTACGAAATAATGAATTAAATAATTTTATTATGAAATTGTAAATTATGTTCATATTTTATGAATTATGATTAATACGAAAGAAAAGAAAAAAAACCCAAAAAAGACAATTATTTTTTGCGTCATGCTCATTTATTAGATAGTAGCCGGATATTTTAAAAATTTTAAACAGAATTATAAAATGTTTCATCGATTTAATTTTTCCTTGTTAAAATTATTTTATTTCAACTCATACAGTATGCAACTGCTGTCATATAAACTATATTACTATTTTACACGTATTAGTTTACTCCGTGTACTTCATGTACAAAGTCATAAAAATACTTGAATATAGAAATTTAATTTAATGAAAAACTAATTGTATAATTTATCTATTAATTTAAATTTAAAACAATTCGGTGTTTTAAGTTTTTTGATAAATATTTACGTATTGAAAAAATAAATAAGATTTATGTCAGTGGATTTTTTTTTTTATTTTAAAAGGGCTGCCGATTAGTACCTATACGCTTTCATCGCCTCCCTTTTCCATAAATTTTTGGTCGGCCAGTGGCCACCCTAATCCTCGACTTTCACTTAACTCGATCACTCACGTGAATTATACCCCAGCCTCCGGCGACTAAATCTGGCATTGGTTAAGATATAGGTACATTATCTACCTCGCGATAGTCTCTAAAAATGACTATTTGTTTAACATATTTTGTAAGTAATAGCGACGACCTCGAAATGATATACCCTATGTTCCGAGTGCGTTCGCAAAAAAGCGCGACTCGTTTGCGTCCGTATTAGAAATTATTATTTTTTTTATCGTATAGCGTATATCACGTGCGGCGTCCCGGTTTATTCACTACGATAGGCGAACCGCGTATTACGTACCAAAAATTGGTTTTTCTTGTTTTTTTTTTTTTTTTAATTATTATATCATTATGGAACCATTTAATTTTAGTCGTCGAGAGTCGTTGTGTTTTTTATTTTATAGAAAAATTTCAATATTTCAATATAGTTTAAAAATAAACGTCTGGTTCGATTTAACGCCCGCCGTAGATTGGCCACCACCACCCTCCCCGATATTATATACGTGTCATCGCGCATACCAAATCGATACTTAATAATTATTTTGGTACTTCAGCGCCGCTTGCTGCTGCTGCAGCAGCAGACGTAATAGACATAAATACAGAAATACCTATTGTGAACTGAAACGGTTCTATTTAATATTTAAAATAATCACGTTTAGATGAAAAAAATAACGTCCAATTCGATCCCGGCGGCGGTTATATCATAATCGTTTTACGAATTAAACTACTCGTTAACAAACCTACTATACTATATAGACTGTAAATAAAATGATACTCACGGTTTACCGGCGGCTTGCTGCCGAGGTTCGGTGTTCGTTAGTGAACGCAGCTGTGGCATTTTCAATAGGCTTGCGAAATAAACCGACGGATACACGAAAGTCACTCGATAAAAACGATTTAAAATCGACGAAAAAAAAAATATAAAAATTCACGATTAAAATTATTTTGGTTTGTCGTCGACGAAAAATAAGTAATGAGAATAATAATTGTCATCGTCACTGACTATTGCGGAGAAAAATAATAACCGAAATATTTAAAACCGAGAAGAGCTCACCGAGAAGAGCTCATCGAACCGTCGTTGTCGACACTAGACTGAACGCACGCACACTATGTGCCCTGGTATGGCTGTTGAACTTTCGCACGTCACTCGATCGGTTTGATTGGGTTGCGCGCGCAATTCGACTGCCATTGGCCCTAGCAGTTACTCGTACTGACGTAAACTTTCCGATTTCACGCAAACACATGTGTTGTTATTACAATTACTATTATCACATAATAAGTACACTATTGTGTTATATCATCATTATTTTCATGATTCATAATTCTTACATAATTAATTACCAATTATTCTTATATAATATGATGATGACTATGTCGACCGTTATTATAAAAATCCCTTCGATCGAGATAAGACGATAACGGCTCATTAGAGTGCCATTACACCACTTCCAGAATACCTGACTATATCAACCCCGAAAAATTAAAAAACAAAATTTCCATCCCCCCCGCCTATTTCGATTTTTCAACTTTTTCCAACGGCAATATTTAGTGCTCAATTCCTACCGATTCCTGCGACCCCTTTCGGAATTCCTACTCAACCCCCACCCCTAAAAAATTAAAAATATGCGTGGGGCTGGAGAAACGTTTTTTCGTTTAACGTAAACGTTTAAAACTGAGAGTTATATTGTGCCTAAATTCAGGTTCGACTGATAGGGTATTTTTATTTTTATTTGGGCAATTTTTATAAATAAAAATAATATATATATTCATAACGAAGAATTATTAAACATTTTTTTTTTGTTGTTGTCATTTTTGTCATTTTTTGTTTAGTATGAATATACCGAATTCTTATAATACTGCAGTTAAAAATCACAATTAAAATTTTTTATTAAATTAGATATTGACCAAATCCATACTATCAGAATTAGAATGAGTTTTCATAAAAAAAAGAACAACCTGCGGGAAAATATAAAAATATGTGAATCTATACATAGTTATTATCTATCCATCTATCTATTGTTTGAATTAATTACGTCATATCTTTTAGTTCACAGTTAACGTATACTAAGAATCAACCTGTAATTACTCGCATAATCATTAGTCATTACTTCATTAGTCATACGTTTTAGTCCAGTCATTAAACGATTTTTTGAGGAATTAAATCGGAAAGTTTTGAAACTTTGCAAAAAAGTTTGGTTATAGGCTCTGATTAACCAAAAAAAAGTCGCCATCCCTCCGAGGTCCGGAAGTGTCCGCCATCTTGGATTTTATGTGCGATTTTCAGTTTTTTTAAATTATCTTTGGAAATACTAAGTTTATTTCAAAAATACCTCTAT
>OX402533.1:13530967-13641453 GCA_948098885.1 Drepanosiphum platanoidis
ATATAATCTGTAATGTACGTGGAAACGGTAACGCGACGTCGTCATACCGTATGATGTTCTATAACGATTTCTACCGAGCGTAAAACATTACGCAAGCGACTACGGTTACGGTCGTAATTATATTTCACATATGACGCTCGCGTCATCAACAATATACGCTCTACGTATTGATAATAATAATAATAATACTATACGCGCGTGCATAATATTTTTAATGCCAGCGCGTGCAGTCAACAACCGCACGTCGTCGTCGTTTAGAAACCGGTAGAAAAATGTTACTTTCGCCGGTCGCGCGCAGATACCGGTCTCATCAATCCATCGGCATAATATAAATATATGTATATACTCGCATATATATATATATATATGTTATTTTACATATATGCACACACACATATATATATATATATACATATACATATATATTGCCTACTTAAAATACCCGCACTAGCTCTCAAACGATATTACTACTACGTCGGATTGGGTTATAGTGTAGTATGGTGCGAACGTTCGCATCAATATATTAGTTCGGCGTAGGTACTTGTACGTTAAATAAGTTAAAATATCAACGACAGCGGTCGATATATTATAGTTATGTGCGAAATACGACCCACGCGCAACGCTTTAGTACACGCGCGTCGCGATGCACAGGAAACGATTATTTTTTTTTTTTTCAGTATAGTGATTTCATAACGATTGTATACAACGTATAATAGTCGAGCGGTATTCGTGTAATTTACCGACTGCATTTGTGCGCCGTGTGTGTTGCACAGTGGGGTTTGAGTGATCGTCAAATCCTCGCCGCACACAAATACACGATTACAATAATATTATACTCGCCGCGCGCGTAAACGTCGCACAACAGTTTAACGTCGTGTTATCCGCGTTGTGGTCGTCGTTATTGTAATGCGCACTTAACGGATATTGTTTTTTTTTTTTTCGATTTTTTTTTTTTTTTTGTCCTTTGGTTATTGCAACGCGTACGGTATCATGTTGTTATTACAGCAGCAGTTGTAACTGTTATCGCGGCTACCGTGAGCGCGCGCGCGCGATCGCTTTTGCGTGTGAATCCGCGGTCTGCGTGGCCACGACAAAACGATAGCGTGGAAATATCGACATCCGCCGCATCGTCCCGTTGAGTATGGTACGATTGTTGACCGAGAGCCGAGGATTACGGTTAAAAGTTCAGTCGATCGGATGACGACGGACCGTACGCAGTGTTTGAAATAATATTTGCGCGCCGCCGAAGAAGAAACACAAGCGCGTCGTATAAATAGGTAAGTACCGACCTAAAGTCAATATGATAACTTAAGGCTGAGTGGCGTGATCACAAGCGTAATTAGAAATCGATAGGAAATAATGAGACGCCGAGACCTCGACTTTCTACGTAAAACTGATATAAAATAGAGATAAAATTAATACGACAAACCGACCGACAAAATATTCTAGAAAATAGTTCGAATTTAATTCAACGCAATGAGCATTTATGAGTTTGACGTGCCGTGAAAAATATTAATTTTGTCTATGATTTGAACTCTCGAGTATCTAGTCGGTAATAGGACTAGAGCGTCTAGACCCCATCCAAAGTTCTAAACGTTATTCGTGTTCATTATATTGGTAGATATTGGCACTAGAAATAATTCAATTATAATCGTAGTTATTGCGTCGAGGTAAAATATTTTGGCGAGCAGTTGAAAGGACTATTATAATCCCCCGAATTCGCGCCACTGTATTTATAACAGTTAACTGTTTGATTGTTGCAGTGACGTGTTCAACAATATTGTACTAAACAATTTGTATTCGTGGTCAATATTATAGTGAAAACAACAACTCATTGAGGTCCCTGTTATCATAATATTGGCGAACGGGTAGTAGGTACTACGTTACAGACGCTGCGAGACATTCGTTCAACCCCCGTCTGGTTGATCATAGATTAATTTTACGTCTCATAAACAGAGCATCTAAAGTACAAACACCGCAGTTCGTTTTGCAATAATAATAACCTTTTACGCGTTGCGATTTAAAGCTCTCGCCATTTTCCCTTTTAACGTCCGACTTCAGTGACCTAATACAAGTTCCATGTTATTACCACACGTGTAGGTTATTAGACCATAACGTGTAAAAATTAACTTTTCAACGCGTATAACGGATTACCGTCGTCGATACAGTTGTACGTTGGTTTATGAAGTTACATTATTAAAAGAATCGCAAAGCGCAGCAGATACCTTCGTTATTTTATAACTTTATGATCGGCCGCGGGCGTGTTCGTATAATACTTACAAATTAAATCGTAAATAAGTACCTGCGTTTTAATATGTCACGAATGACACGACAGCGACATCTAACGGTACACACGGTGCACCGGAATACGTACGTTTGAGCTCGTAATACAACATCAATAGGTTCTCTGTTATATTTATCCGCCAAGGCTGAATACCAGTGGGCCGAAAACGCAAGGCGATGAACGGACTTACTTATCAAAGTATCGATCTGATTTAAATTAGAAATCCGAACACGGTTATCCATTTTTCAATCGGTCGAGGAAGCGTATACGATTTGTTTTCTCAATTGTGATTCAAGTCACTGAATATGAAAGTGTTTTGATAAAATGACGCTTGTTTGTAATCGCTTCGCCGCCGAGCAGTGATAAATTTATCGGCCGACCATTATAGTTTGTTATCGCCCCGGCGCGATACCTGATTGCGATTGCCCTATAAAAAAATATACCTCGATTTGTCATGAAAAACTACATCGGGTAGATTTCACGTCAAATGAAATACATTTTTAATTTTAAAAGCTACGGACGACGGCCTCCTTGCTCAAAAGTTTTTATAAATTTATGATAACCTAACCGTCGATGACGGCAACAATAAACAAGCACCGAACGAATGATCGCGCCCTTTTCTATTTGATTTGCCATGAAAAAACAATTAATTTTTTCGAAAAAACCGTGATACAAAAAACATACCTTTTCGAATTAAAATTTGTATGTATACGCCGATCGGAGCATACGATTTTAACCAACGGGCCTTTTTTAAATCATACTCCTACACAGACAAAAAATTAATTTTTTAAATTAAAAAAATAAATAAAAAGTAAACAATTTATATTATATTACTAATAAAATACATGATTAATATTCTACTCACTATAGATCTTAAAATCATTCCCTCTTCTCTTCCTAAAACTTATTATAATGATGACGTGTTTAAAATCAAACATTTTCATAATTGAATTTACTAAAAATAAGGAAATAAACGTTCATCAAACGTTGTAATGTATTGGAATCCAATAATATTTTAGGTATATTAATATGTGTATATATATATGTATATAAATATAATGTGAAAATATAACTGAACAAAATTACTTTTATTTCGGTTGTTTCAGGTTGACAAAAGAGTAATTTGACTAATCGGAATGGACAAAAACGCCGGGTACGACAATCCCGCGTGTGGCACTAACGACAACATTGACGACCAGACTATGGAAATGGAACGAGTGGTTGATTGCAGAATGCCAGTAGCCAAATGCTGCGGTAGTTCTAAAGACAATAATTATAATTTATCTGGTAATAAGTTTTCAAACGCTTCGAGCACTAAAGTCACGCCGAAGAACGCCTGTCTGCCTAAATGCCCGGCGGTCAGAACGTCGCCTTGGGATCCGATTAAGACGCGAATTGCCGTCTCATTAACCATCGCTATGGTCATATGGCTAGTGTTGGGTGTTCTGACCATAAAGTTTTAAATCCATAACTTTCCCGAGAACGCTACCGACGTCATTAAGAATGAAACGTCGACGCTTTTTTCGTATAAAATCAAGTTCAATGATTAAAAAAATGCCTTCAAGTTTCAAAGTGATTACCGGTTGTTTCGACGAATTTTTTAACGAATAATGTTTAAACTCGATATGAAAATGTTTGAAATTATTGAAAATCATAACCGTATGGAACCCCCCCCAGGTTTCGTCAATATGGCTGAGAATATACTAGAAGATTGTTATTTCTATAGTTTTTCTCTAAAAAAAAAAGAAAAAAATTGAACGGCATTTAGTTTTTATTACATAAAATTTCCAACAACCAGAGAGTTTTCGGAAATATATACATTTTATGTACTGTATTT
Source organism: Drepanosiphum platanoidis (assembly GCA_948098885.1). Lineage (NCBI taxonomy): Eukaryota > Metazoa > Arthropoda > Insecta > Hemiptera > Aphididae > Drepanosiphum > Drepanosiphum platanoidis. Next base: position 13,535,089 of record OX402533.1, read on the forward strand.
ATAAGTTTTATTTTTTATTTTATTTAATACGGGGTAAATGTGCTGAGTTCGCACTATTTCATATTATTCTAGACCAAATTAAAACTTATATTCAGAATATAAAAATTATACGCATTGTATTATGATGGCGCAAATACAAGTATACAATTTATTTATTATTTTATTATGTATTAGGTACTATAAAATAATAATAATAATAATTTTTTTATATACTAGTGATACACTAAAAATTTAATGACTGTAAAGGTTCATGACAAACGTCGAAGGTTTTAACTTTATTGCAGGACTTCAACATACAATTTATAGAACTATTTAATATATAATTACGTGAGTTTTAGGGTCGGATGGAAAGTGACATTTTGGCTAAACCTTTTTTATTATTTAAAAAAAATAAAAATAAAACGGAAAAAAAATCGAAACAACCTTCCCAATAATGAACCAATTTGATTTTTTCTTTTTTTTTTCTTTTCGAGTCACATAAAACACATTTAAATGCAATTTCCAAGGCATTTTTTTCTCCCCGTAATTCCGTTTTAGCGAGTTATTTGGAATTTTTTTTCTTTTTCGCGATTTTAAAGCATCAAAACCACAGTTATAAAAATAATGAGAATATAATTGCGTAAATCGCTTAATGTTATACGAGTAGATTCTACAAAATGCGATTTTCTATTTACGATGAAATGTTATTATTAGCAAACACTTTGATTATTTAAAAAAAAAAGTCTACTGATTTTATTACACGCCTTGGCGTCTACAACGGGCATTACACTACATTTTTCTGACTATTTTATAATAATTGGTCTATTACTAATATTTAATGTACTTTTTTCTTCGAAAAATTAATATATATATTGTAAACACAAAACAAGTTGATTTTATAAAAAATGTAGTATAAGAATATTATAGTTTTTATGAAGTATTTTTATAAAAAAACTTTTTTTGTTTATGTATTAATTTTTTTTTTTTTGTATGTTATTTGTAAATAAAACTTATTTTCAGACGATAAAAAAAAAACCTCGAGGTTTTTCATCATTTAAGGCAATCTGTTTTGTTTATTTTTAGTCAATTATTTATGTTTTTATTCAATTATATTATTTTAATTATCTTTATTTCATATACCTACATATATAAACTATATACTGCATGTGTATTTCAGTATCAATCCTATTTATTTTTTTTTCTCTTATAACACCAAAAATTCAATTAAGAAGATGAAACATATTTTTATCAAAGAAATTTCAAATCATGTTTTTTTAAAACTGACGGGAAAAGTGTAATTTTTAATATTTGTAACTAATTTACATTGTATATTTTTGCATTTTTACTCTTTGCATATTTTAGCATATTTAAAAAATTCAAATAATAACACATTTTTCTATTTCATCTTGCATAAATAACTATCAAATTTTTATAATGTATTATGTCATCTATTGCCTCCAACAATCATCTCACGACCGCGTTTTATAATTCCGGTAAAATTTAAATGTCGTTTGACTGCGAAAAAAAAAAATCGATTCTATTAATTATTCATGATATATTTTCATAGACACGGACAATTAAATAAATTAAAAACTGCTTTATTACCGTCCATACAATTTTAGATTTTTTTTTTTTTTCATACCTTTGGGCCCTTATAATGTTTTAAAAACGACGGTATATAGTCCAAACTTTGCGTTAGCACAACATACTTTTTGAGTTATTGCCAAAACAGTAAAAACATGCCAAATTTTCTGGAGAATATTTATGCTTCTGTAAAATTATATACGTAGATGGTTTTTATTAAAAATCAAAAAGATAAAAATTGATTTGTGTTATGGCTCTGTAACAAATTCACGAAAAATATACAATTTTAAATGTGAAAATATAAAATTAAATATTTTCGCGTTTATTTGTCATGTGATTTATAATGTGTGTATATATATATATATACACAAGAAAACACATTAATAGAACGACGATTTAAATAATTACCTCTCTTATTAGTCGAAATAGGTATTCAATAAAAATAATAGTTGAAAATTAAAACTTCACGATCGTTTTTATAGAATTTTAAATAAAAGTCTGTAATGATCAACACAGAAATACTATAATATCAGTTATAAAAACAATTGAAACGTTTACACGATTTGACAATTTAAATGAGTTCATTGATGTAAATCTATTATTGATGAATGAAAAAAATATATATATATATACCTAGCATAATAAAATGGAATACATTTTACTACGAAAAACTTTTTAAATATGTTCCTGGAAGTTTTAAAACAATAGAAACTCCGCGGGTTTGATCATTATAGACTGCAGTGGTCAGTTCTGGTAGTTTAATATTATTCTGCAGTCTGCATTTAATGTTAAAAACAATTTGCGCATTTGCGAATCAATTTGAGCTCAGTTGTAATGATTTTATAGCTGTGCCAAGAATAAAGGTCGCTACTAAGCTTTTGTTGTTTAATTCAAATATTGATAGCACCGTTTTAGGGTTACAATGTACTTAATACGGTACACTAAATATCAAATATCAAAATACTTACATTATAAACGCTTATTAAAAAAAATATTCATCGCTAGTTTTTCGTCAAGAGTTTTTCGAATTTAATATTAAAGATTTTGGTTTAAAAATATTATAATTTATAATTATTCATTGAGATAATATTATTATAATAATTACTATATTTTCCTAGCTTATTAGAAAAAGCTTTTCTTCTTACATATAATTGAAAAAATATAAAAATTGTTGTTCATAACTTTTTTTTTATAACCAATTAAAATACAAATAGATTGTTTTCACAAATTACTACATTAATTTACGGACTTTTCTAAATGTAAATTTTTAAAATTTAAATCCAAAAATGTAATAAAAAATTAATCGTGCATCATTATTCATTATAAATTCATAAATGTAATTTTAAAAATCGCATAAATTGGATGATTTTCTTTTCGTTATAAATATTAATAATATAAAACAAATACAATTAATCACGGTATAAAACGAATCAATACTACCCGAAAAACAAAAAGGCAATTATTACTTTGTTTGTTCGTTTGAGTAGTTTAATTTTTATTCAGAAAATAAAATCGTAAACATAATATTTTTTTTTAATTCTATGACATATGAAACGGATTTTATGGGTACCTACCTACTTGAAAAGCGTTGTTTTAGAGTTCCTTCAGAGAAATTTAATTTGCATTGAAATCCACTCTTTTGACTGTCATAACTAATGTTTCAGAACAATTATATAAAAAAAATCTACTTCAACCATGTTTTATGTTGATTATTTTAACATAAAAAAAACTTGATTATTTAATCATAACAGACTATTATACCATACGATACTATGTTCAGTGGCTTTTCACGCTATTTGCGGGGTGGAGGGTAATGTGACTTATGTTGATAAAACTTACTCATGAAAACAACGGTGTTTTAAAAAAATAAATATGAAAAAAAGTATAATTGATGTAAATAACGTGTGTTCTCTCTGACTTTAATCTGGAATAACTATTGTGCGTTTTCGACATGATAAAACAACGGTGTTTTAAAAAATAAATATGAAAAAAAATTATAATTGATGTAAATAACGTGTGTTCTCTCTGACTTTAAGCCGGAATAGCTATTGTGCGTTTTCGACACAACGAAACAACGGAATAGGATTAGGTTTACCAGTTTACCTGCTTTGACGGATAATTCGTTTCTAGCATTTTACAACGTCGAAACAGCGTTTTCACCGACACGACTGCAACTGTCCATCGCCCGAGTTCATAATGACAATTTGATTGAAGTCTAAACGTTCATCGAACAAACGAAATTAACCGGTTAAACAAATCGAGAAAAAATATTTTTCGGACGACCACGTCCGACGGCGATCCGATGAAGACTGAAACGGCAAAGACGGAATAGAAAAAGCCGATGATTTCCGTCCGAATCGATTTCACCGCGCACGTCGAAATAAAAGCCGAATTAATTCGATTTATTCGTTCGAACTTTGAACGCGACCCTTACGTGCTATTGTCTCGACAGGTTGTGGCCGGTGTGTGGTGTGTTGCAATAACAACTGGATTCGTTTCGTTTGTTTATTTGGATATATTAAATGCGGCTGCGTCTATTTCATCGCCGTAATTAGTTATTCCAAAATAAATAAAATATCAAAAAATTAATTAAAATCGAAATCAATATGACGTATGTATATGATTTACGATTGCAAACGCGATTATTTTTTTAAAATATAAATATCTAAAAAAAAAACCGATTCTTTAGTTTAAAATCTACATTGCGGTGAATATTATATTTTTATTTCTTTTAAAAATAAATACGTTAACCGTATTTGTGTTTTTTTATTTTTTTTATACGTCGGCCAGGATATTACGGTTCTATTTGATGGTCGGTGGTTTCAATCAATGACATCTAAAGCGGAAATCACTTTGTATCGAATTATTTGAACGGTTTAATTATTTTATTTTATTTAGTATTTTATTATATAAATCTGTTTATTTTTAATATTTTAACGATTATATAATATTGTCGTTATTTAATAGTTACGGCAATTTTATCGATACGCAAGAATCAGTTAACTGCCACTGATAGCTTACGGAAATCGATTGACAAAATATTTGCCTAGACGAGACGTTGGAAAATTAATATAAATGACGATACGTCACGTAAAACCGAAAACGTCCGAATCGTACAGGATCAAACATCAATGCCGCATACAAATTCAGCAAAATACCTAAAAATGCACTTTAATTCATGTTGAAACTAGAAACACACTACGATGGGTAGAAAAAATACAAATTAAAAAAAAAAAAATGCGAAAACTCTATTGGTTAGTCGTGTTTAGCAACAATAAAAAAAAAGAAATCTACTGCTTGTGTGCAACTATTGTAAAACTAATTTAGACCTATGGTGTTCAATTGTGTCAGTAAGTCTAAAACTGACGTAATACTATCAAAACATCGTCTTTCAGACATATTACTATACCAGTCGATGGTTTGAAAGGAACAACTCAACTTACCGCGATTTGATGCTGCCGTAGGAAAACTGCCCGTACAGCTGCCGACGAAATCCAAAAATGTGATTATCTATATAAGACGAGGTTGTTGTATCTTGTTAGGTTCTTAGGTTGTTGTGGCCAATAAACTATTCGACAGCTCCGAGGACATTAGAAGTATTAACCGTTTGAAACGGTGCGACTTGAAAAATGTAGATTAAGGACAGCGAGTCGCAACGTCGTCGGGTGTGAGACTTTATCAGTGTAAATAATAATAATATAAAAATTTGAAATTTAAACTATATACAATTGTTAAATATATTATTAATAAAAACCTTCGAGTCGTTTAAATAATAAAAAAATAATAATTTATTATAAAGTAATAATTTAGCCCCAGGGCGTTGAAAAAAAAATAAAATAATAGTAAAAAGTACGTAAAAAAGGAAACGTAGACGGTAATTACTCATAATATTCATTTACTGTATACAATCGTTAAGATAATATCTCACTATAATCTATTATAATTTTAAACGACGGAGTAATAGGTTAAGCATAATACGATACGAGTATACCATTACTCTTGCGCCTTTTTCAATTAGTAAATACTTGTGGTTTACCTTTATATAATATCAAATAACGTATAGAATATTTAATATACATATATATTATAATATATTATAACAATAATTAGTTAACACGCGGCATGATAATAATAATGAAATAATAAAATATAGCAATTAGCAGAGACTTATAATGATCGATATTTAGTGTTTATAAAAACAATTATAACACATTAAATAAAAAATAATAATACATTTCGTAAAAATTAATTGCTTAAATAAAAAAAGTATAAATTCGTAAGGCGTTTTTTTTTTTTTTTTTAATCTAAAATAAATGTACACATATAATAAATTGTTTAATGTAATAATACAATGGAAAAAATCTAAAGAGGTATATGTAAAAAAAAAGGTATAAAATCACATGATATTTCATTCAAATAGTGTGTCATACAATTGAGTTTACTTTTAGCAGTTGTTTGACTAGATTTATACGTTGTAGGTATAAAATTACAAAATTAGATCCACTTTGAAGAGATAGTGTAACTTTAAAATGTATATATTTAAAAAAAAAAGATTATAAAAATAATAAATGAGCGAGTATTATTTATATACACAGCAATAATTTTAATTTATTACTGGGAAATCTTATTATCAACCTAAATGGCAACTAAAAATTACTTATCATGGACGACCATAAATTTGTTAAAAATCTGTATCATAGTCTGGGTGATACTGTTGGGGCGGTTTTCTCGGGCCAGTCGTATAAGACGTACCTGGATTATGATGAGAGCTTGGATAATGATGTGATCGCGGATTTGTGGCCGATGCAGCTTCTCGATAATGTCGTCTCTCACCTCCATAACCATTAGGATCTGTGCCATAACCATAACCACCCCCGCCGGTATAATATCCAGTTTGAACTGGTGATAATGTTTGAGGAGCCAATGCCGTCGATCGCCAGCTGTCGTAATGACCGCCGTGTTGCGTGTCTCGATACTGTAATTTTAATAATCGTATAAAAATTAAATTTTTTCAAATAACAATGTCTGTACCATTGAAAAGTATCGGTTTTTTTTTTTTTTTTTGTATCATTAAAACGAACCTTTTTTCCAGTGCTGTTTTGCGGAACTTTGAGTTTCTCGTGGTCGTGGTCGGTCCACACGGCGTCCATGTCATACAAACGATCGACATCTTCCAAATCGTCTTCATCTAACATTATCATATCGTCATCGATCGCATAATTGTCGTATCCATATGAACTGATATTATAATTAGAATTGGAGTGGGATGGCGGGTGATGCATCATATGACGACTTCCAGTAGTAGGCCCGTTTTTGCCTGTACCGTATATGTGTTGGTGGTGGTCTTCGGCAATCATAGATGGCTGTAAAGTCGGCGGCGGCACTTTCTTGTTACTCTTATTACGACTGACGAGCTGTAAAATATTATATTGTAATGTTAAAATCAACGCTTTTTTTTTAAACGAAACAAAAAACATTAATATAAATATTTCAACGATATTTAAACACGAGTACAAACCACTGTTATGCCAAATATTAGAACGAAAAGTAATGATCCTAATCCAATGACCATGACAGCTACAGCCCATTGTGGTAACCACGCATCGTCGGACCCAGCGGTCGCAGTCACACCTCTGGTAGGTTTAGGCAACACTAGTAAATAAACGTAAAATCGAAATATTTTCAAACGAAATAAATGCATATTAATACACCGATATAATTGTATATATAAAAATAAATATATATATATATAATATTATTAGTCGATAGAATCTATAAAATAAATATATTTTACCAATAAAGTCTGTACGTGCCGGGTCAACCGTAAACCTTCCTAATTTTAAATATAGACCTTCGTTGTCGCCACTATTGCCGTACTGCAATGGTTGCGCTGACGAGCCTAAACTTCCTTCTTTTTGTAATGTTTCATGGAATAGGCGGCGAATATCTGCAGTACTGACCGTACGTCCAAGTTGATTAAGCTGTACGAAGAAATCAACAAGAACCCCGGCGTTCTTATCAAGTTTTCCATTACTGATTGCATTGCTTCCAGGGCTATTAAAAAATATATATACATATTAAATGAAACGCGTCAATAATAAATAAAATCTGGTCGCGTAATTTAATAAATCGTCATTTGTACATCATTTTTCATTAGTATTTATACATATAAATATAATTTGAATATCAATTTTTATTCATTTAATGAATTTTTATTGTTAAAAATTAAACTTATCGAAAATTAAATTAAATTCGTTCGAAAACTTCAAATAAATAAACACAAATATTTCAAAGTTTATTATTTAAATCATAAGTGAATTAAAAAATCGATTGATTAATTTTTCGGTTTAGAAGTTTTTTTTTTTAAACGTATTTGATAAAGCATATTTTTTTGATTTTAATATTTTATTGTTCGAACGTATGAAGTTATTGAAAAGAAAAACCATATGCGATTATAATAAACTATTTAGTTGTATTAAATATACATACCTAAATGAATCAATAGTTATTTTTTTGTACCATTTACTCAAGGCAGGCGATTTGCTGTACACTTTATCAAGCTATAAATATAATGAATTAAAATTATACGAATTCAATTTAAAAAAATAAATAATTTAATTAATAAATACTTGAGTTTCAATTTCGTTAGCTAGTAATCTCCATTCTGCAGTGTTGTGATCGAGTAATTCAGGTACCCATTTCTCTGACCCAGAACCAACTAATCGTACAGTACCGACAAGTTCACAAACTGAATCGCTTTCCGAACACTGGCCTGGTGTTGTTGTAGGAGGTGGTTTCATAGTCGTAGTCGTAGTTGTAGTTGTAGTTGTAGTACTAGTAGTCGGTTCTGCAGTAGAAGTTAACGCAGACGCTAGATCAGACGCTTTGGACTGTGCTAATAATTTTTCAATAGAAAGTGGCGTTGTTGATGGGGTAGACCAACCAGTAAACTCAGTGACAACTCTAAAATTGTAAATTATTTTGTTAAAATAACATTATATTGTTTAATTTAAAAAATGATGATAACTCAGTAATATAATATATAATAATATACATGTATAATTACCTCACTGGCCATCCTTTTTGAATAACTGGAGCTACAGTAACTGAAGCTTGCATTTTTTTACTTGATGGCAATGGTTTTCTGGTTCCAGAATTATTTATTCCTTTACCACTATTAGGGAAAACTAACCCAGTTGCACTGCTGGAAGCTACAACTGCCATCGTTGTACTTGATGGCTTGTCGGTTGTTGGTGTTACGGTAGTCGAAATCTCTTCTTGTTCTTTATTTTTATTACTTGTACTTGTTTCTGCATTTTCCGCCGGTGGTTTATACCCAGGAGGAAGTAATGAAGGTGACAAGAATTCCACAGGTTTTATGGTATCTTCTAGTTTAAATCCTGGAGGCAAAAGCGATGCTAGTGCGTCCGTATCATCGACAAATTTAATATTCAAACCTGATGACTTTGATTTTACTGTAGTAGTTGTACTACTAGGCGTAGTATTAATTGTAGTACTGGTACTACTAGTATTTGGTTGTACTATACTAACACTATTAGTAACCGGCAACGATGTTTCAGTAGTAGTAGTCGTTGTAATAGTCTTAGATTTGTATGCCGGGGGTGGCTTCGGGTTAAATCCAGCCGGAAGTAATCCACTAGTTAACAATTCATCAAATTTCACAGAATCTATTAAACTCTTTTTCTTTGCGACTTGCGGTGCAGGTTTAACTGTGCTAGTAGTGGTCGTGGGAGAAGTTCTCTGTTTAGAAGGTACAAATTTCCGGACAAATGTTGATTCTTTGTCAGAGTCATCGGATTCTTCTTCTTCTTTTTCTTCTTCTTCTTCTTCCTTGTCTTTATCTTCGTTTTCATTTTTATCTGTTGTTGTTTTTGCAGTGGTAGTTGTACTTGTAGTAGTCGTTGTACTGGTTGTAGGAATCGGCACCGTAGTACGTATAGTTGTAGTTGTTGTGATTTTTTCCGTTGTTGGAGTTGTGAACGATGATATAATTCCATCATTGCGTTTATCATCATTGTTACCGCCATTTTGCATATCAGTCAAAATTCTACTACTGTTATTGGTGTTCGAAGAGCTACCGTACAATATCCCATTTGAAAGTTCCGATTGAACTCTATCTAATTTATCGATAATACTTTCAACTGTAGTCGTGCTAGTAGTTAAAGTTGTAGGTTTATTATTAAATCTATGTTTTGTTGTTGGAGAAATTGTAGTGTATGCTGTTGGCTCTTTCATCGTAAGCGTCTTATTTGTTCCACTAGCCGAGTTTGACGATGATGAGACGGATCTACTGGTTTGCACGCTCGCAATTACAACCCAACTTTCGGTAGTTCCTAATGAACTGTTATTAACTTTTTGATTTTTTGACACTGTGGACGGCTGAGTAACTGTTACTGGAGGAGATTTCGTTTGTTTTTTATTTGATGGCAACTCAGTTGTTGTCAAAGGTGTTGTTGTGTATTCTACATCTTCGTACTCCTCATACTCTTCTACTATTTCATGAGTTGTGCTTGTAGTAGTTTTCGGAGCCAATGTAGTTGTACTTGTGGTCAACACGGGTTTTCTAGTTATTATGCTTTGAATTATAGCAGGATTATTAACAATTTTTTTCATCCGTTGTTGTTGAGTGGCAGGCGTTACTGGGGTATTTATTCTAGGTCTTAAAGCTGCCCTCAGTGTAGTAATTGGGACTGGAGGAGGCGGTGTTGTTTTATTAGTTTTTCGAGGTGAAAATTGACGTTTTTCTTCCACGGGTATCTCTTCTTCCTCTTCGTCATATTCTAAGGTACTAACTGTAGTTGTAGTTGTAGAAAGCAGTGACGATTTTCTACTTCTCACAGTGGTTGGCTGTTGTAATGGGTTATATGTAGTAGGCCGTTGATTTATAGCCGATCCTGCAACTGCAGCTGGAGGATTTCTATTTCGAAATGAAGTTGGTGCCGACGGTGGTCTGTGTGTAGTTATTATTGGTTGAGACCACGATGATCTATCATCGTTCTCGTCGTGTATTACAGTAAATCCAATGGCAGCTGGTTCTTGGTGTTCTTCGACGTTTGAAATCGAAGATGGCACTGGCGTGGTTAAAGGTCTTCGTTTTGATTGTTGGGGTGGTCCACGCCCACGCTTTGGTGGTTGGTTTTGTCTTTGTTGATTAAATTCGACTACATCATCATTTGTGTTAGTTCCAGTTGCCGACTCGTTATCACCATTGATGCCCACTGGTTCTGAGTCGGATGTTGAAGGATTCCACCATCTAATAGGTCCTGCAGATGAAGGATTTCTAGCGACTGGTACAATTCCATTAGTTTGAGATACAGGTCGACGTGAAGAATCGCTGTTAAAGCGTTCTTGGCTCGATTGCTGTGGTATTAACGAAGGCTGTGAATTTTGACGAAAGAAATTAAACTGTTGCTCTTGTTGTGGACGCTGAATTGGAGCTTGTTGAAAGAATGACGGTTGCGCAACTGCAGACGCGGCATCAGAAAAACTTAATGAACCCGAGTTTCGAATTGGTTGAAATTGTGTCTGTCCGTTTAAAATAAACTGGGCGTTGGGTGGCCGTGAAAATGGTCCAGAATTTGTAAATGTCCCTGGCGGTAGTTGTGGTTGAGATGAGAAAAAACTGGATGAACTGGCCGGATTAGATATTGGTAAAGGATCAGCTGAAGAGAGCCTTCGTTGAGGAGCAATCAATTCAGCTCCGTCCGTATCTTCTTGAAATTGTACGCGAGGTAAATCGAAATTTCCATTGTTAGCCGATGGCAAAAAAAATCTTTGCTGCTGACCTATAAATAAACATTGAAATTAAAAATTTTAGATGGTTAAGATATAATATGTAATAAATAAATAAATAATATTTATGAACAATATTAGAAAATATTAGAAAATATTTTGCACTAATGATATTCACTACCAACAAAAACGCGTAATGATCAATTATTATAAAATTATAGGTCACCCAATAAAATATCTTCTAAGAGCTAATAGATACCGAGTATGATATATAAAAGTATCTAAACTGGTAAAATGTACGTACGTTAAACGTATTTATTTTTTTTTTAACGAAGGCACATAGAGAGAGAGTCGTGAAGGAATTTCACTTGGTGAAAATAATCACATCATATATTCTAGTAGTGTGTATATACTGCGCGTAATAATAATAAGTTTCGCTCGTTATAAATAATATGCCATAGAAGAAAATAGTTAATTAGTACTTAATAGAGATATAATATTGTTCAAATTAATTTAGATATATTCTATAAAAATTACAAGCATATATTTTTTATTTAATATAAAATCAAAAAATTAATTGATAAAATTGATGAAATGAATGATACGATTCGCGCTATCAAACTAAAATGTTTCAATTAATGTTTTAAATCTGAAGTAAAAAAATAATTTTATTCAATAAATAATTATTGTTTTAATAACTTTAATTATCACGATGAAATTTAATTAAATTTCAATCTGCGTATAAAATCTTTATTTTTTATTATGTACCTAACAGCTCTGTAAAAGTGCAATGTGTATTCAAATTTAAAATCATAAATAATCTATATTGATAATTCTTGCATTGATTAGTAGTTCCAAACCAATAAAGAAATACATCGTTTTTAATAATGTATCTGTTATTGGTTAATAATTATAGATACACATGCAAATCCGCAAAATAAACTCATGCAGTTGTATAATCTGACATAAGAATAATTTAACGAGAACTAATAAATACCATATCGTACTCGTATGAAAATAAAATAATCGAAATAAAATAAATTAGTTGAGTAAAACTACTATTTGAAGTTCATTTTTACAAAATATTAGCTCTAGCTATGTTAATATTCACCTCAATTTAAACAAATAAGTAGAGAATTTACAAATTTATAATTGAATATATTTAATACTTTTACGTTTAACTTCGACTAAACAACGTAATATTTTAAGTTTTGAGAACTAAAGAAATAATTATTTTTTTTAAATATTAATAACTCGAGCCAATAAAAATTAATAAAAAGTTTTTTTTTCATAAAACAATAAGTAGGTAATTAAATTATGATTGTGTATCGATAGATATAAACTACGTTTTTTCTTTAAAAATATTTGATAGGTAACAATATTACTGTTTAGTTTCAACTGCAACCATCAAGACTTCGACTCGGTAAAATAATAAAACTAAATGATACGACATTTGATAATTTTTGTAGAAAGACATAACATCAAAAGTTGTAATTAAAAAAAAAAATACAATTTTATCGTTCAATAGTTGAAAAAATGTATATATTATATTAGGATTGATATTTTATTAAAACGTATAAATATTTAAAATGATTCAAAACAAATTTAATCGTCGTACCTATACACACTCGAGTACGTATATGTACAACGAGCGTAAAATGTTTTTGAATTATTTATATAGTTGATAAAAACGATTGCATTCATACTTCAATAAATCTCATAACGTATCCAGAATGCAATATAGATATACGTAGTGTACACAGATAAAGCAAACGTTAGCAAAGTCATTTTAAATTCACATGAAAAAAAATGCCCGTATGAGGTACCTTTGATTAATAAATAATAATCAATAATAGTTACATTAATTATATAAAAAAAAAATGAAATAAACTCTAAGGATTATCCGGTACCAAAATACCCACGTACAGTATTCTAGATACTCTGCAATGGTAAATTAGCCACACGAAATGTTAAATAGATGGAAATCAATATCACCAATATAATTCAGTTGTTATTAACGATGCCAAAAACATAGCGCACGATAATTATAATAAAATCAATAATTTAAAACGAATAACAGAAAAAGTCGACGGAATTCGAAATTTAATTTTATAGGTACCTACAACACGAATAATGTTTTTTTTTTTTAAACGTATAATATTATTTTCAGACATTTATTTAAAAAAAAAAACACTGTATTTTTTCGAAAATAGTAATAATAATAATAATAATCGTGAAGAAATTTAATTCAAAGATACCTAGTTAGAAATCCAAAAATCGACTTGCACGGTAATGATGAATTTTCTTTAAATGAAAATGTCCGTGTTAATTTTACGCCGATTATTCACAACTATTGTTCTAGTTAAAGGACTGCACCGTGATAGCGGATCTAAATTTCACAAGCTAAATCACGTTTATGTGTAGAAAGCTGAACACGGCTACTATCAGATTAATTCCTAAAATTAGTGTGCCTACGCCAATTTATTTAAAATAAATACTTGGCGTTAACTGTACGTATAAACGTGTTATAAATGCATTTATTATTGAACGTTTGAACGCAAACGTCAAACGACACGATTAGGTTTCAGAAAGACTATTATTTCGTTTAATAAATTATTTCGTAGAGGCCAAAACGCATGTTTTTATTATTTTTTCATACACTCCGAATACTTCAATAATTATAACACTATGCGCGCAGTGGTTCGGGTCTCATTAAAATATTGAAATAATATTCATACATACATATATATATATCGTGTTGACAAATGAACGTTAATAAAATAAATTATTACGCGAGAAAATTATTAAATTTCGAGTGACGTTGGAAAACTTAAAAATGATTTTTCGCGGTATCAAAAGAATAATACTAAATTAGTTTGTTCCCATTTATTATTTATGACGCTTTATAATGATCAATTGATATATATCCACTGTATAAGATTTGTTCTAGTTTCGTCAGCGACGTCGAATCGTGTGTACCGAAATATATTTTTATAGGTCGCACTTCTGAATTTTGAAAACGACTCTTTAATTGCGGTATCAAAAACGTTGTCATTACCGACTCTAATCACTATAATATGTATAAAACTTCAAGATTAACGAACGCCGCAGATAAAAATAAACATGTACACATAAATACGTATATTAAATTGTATATTATAAGTGTTCTTTTTTCTTTCGTTTATTTTTACAGATACCGACGGTTTACTGTATAAATTAAGAAATTCGAACGAAAAATAATAATTATTTTTATTACAGTTGCCCTATATTATTATAAACCGAGTGAAAGTCCACAGTGAGTATTGTTGATAGACGAAGGTTACTTCAACACCACCAACAAATTCTAAACAACAACAACATTGCAAACTATAGTAGGTATAATATTTTATGCGCGTATCGGTTACCTAAAACTGTAATACATTGACTTTATATAACGCTTGCCTATTGTTGAAAGTACGAAATACCGTTTAATTTTAATAGATGTAAATTTCGATAGCACGTGCGTTGACAATAGAAAAATATCCCCTAGGGACATTTGATAATATTTTATAACAACAGAAGCACAACACGAAAACGGTCGCAATAATATAATATAATAATGGGCGTCGGATTGTATTGATTTCAAACGAACTACAGGTTGAATAAAAAAAAAAATCTAAATCGATTTTTAAAATGACCGCATGCTGGCGTGGTATATTATAGTTAATGTTATGATAGAATGATTCCGACCACCCAAAGACGATTAAAATAAAAAAAAAAAATTAAAAAAAAACAACAACAAACTGTAATTATTACGACCACGGTGCAATTAAAACGCCTCGCTGGTCACAGTCGGAATTAATTGTTATTGCCTCCGTCTTGGTTTATTATAATTATTGTATTATTATAAAATCAAATGTGTTGTACTACAGGTATTAACGGCCACTGCAGAATCCCATAATGTGAAATCTAAACAACCACAATTAATACTTTTAACGATTTAACGTTGCGGTATAAACACTTGTTTTTGATATTTTTCAGCGAAACTAATGGTACACAATGCGCGCGTTGCGCGTATGCGTTTATTATTGTAAATTATAATAATCGGCGACTTTATAACTAAACAGTTTCGCCGTTGATAACATGCCCGTGTGTGTTCATTTTCGTTGTTTACTGGAAATCACAAATCGAAATAAATCATCACAGACGCGGTGGTGAAATGTTGCGAATTCAACGAGGAAGTAGTTCTATTTTTTACCAACTTTACAGAGTAATTTTAATTTGTACCCGAGGGCCATGAAATATTACTAAATCTCTATAATGTATTATTACTGTAACGATAAACAGGTATTGAAATCGAAGTATTATTTATGTATTATTATTGTAAATGGTTTTACGCATTGATCAGGTTTGTTTTCACACCCTGCAGAACATTGCGTGGAATTCTGAACTGCAAAAACATTTTCTTTTTAGACACTAAGTGTATGCACATTAATTATTATTTCTGGATTTCATAAATTATACCATAATTTTCAATATTATTAATAGTAATCCAATCGCACGAACGTGATGTAACACAAAACTTTACGTTAGCAAATCTCGGGAAAATATGGAGGCGCGAGGCTTTTATTTTGAGCTGTAAAAATATCCCGAGTTTAAATTTATCTATATTGTTGATTTTCAAAATAAAAGTATTTACTTAAACAAATATGAAAAACATACTCGTTAAAATAATGTGTACCTTTACATAAAACACAAGACTGTTTCACGACAAAATGTATTCACACTAAAGATATTTCGTTAGGTATTGATTTATTTTAGAAATAATTATTAACGTTTTCAACATTAAATTTCAATTCCAATTTTAAATTTTAAACTCTTACAAAGTCACAAACTCTCCGATTGCACGACTAGTATTTATATTATGTAATAAAAAAACATTTTTGCTTTGAAATTCAACCGTTTTGTTTGCGTACAAGTGCATTTAACGTAGTGAAAAATAAATGAGAACCTCTATTATTCTTTATCCTCGATCCTTCATATTTTCTTTTACCTCCTCATCTAGTAATTCAACGATTGTGTAAGTATATACTATAAATTAAAATGTATTATTAAATTAAATGATGTATGTATGCGATGATGTATGTTATTTTACGAAATTTTCAAACCACGTGAACACAGCTCAGAGCAACTACTTATTTGTCCAACAATAACAAGTAGGTAACGACCATAATTTTGTCCACGGCATTATAAACATTTCCCAAAAGATTAAATCAACGTTATATTCACTTTATTTAGATTATATTTATGTCGATTACTACATTTTCATGGCAGTCGGTATAATTTGCAAGCGAATTAAGGAAAACCTGTTCTCCGCGGTCTTTTAGCGTGGTCGCGTAAGGCAACTTATAAGATTAACCAGTATAAAAAAAAAAATATAGCCAAGTAAGTTTATTTTATTCGCAATATTAAACCGTAATATTTTGTTTGAAATACATATTGGAAACAAGCAACTATATGAAATATAAAATGTATAAACACATGTTACGTCTTACGTGGTAACATATTTATTATGTATTGTTGTGAGCACATTTGAATACGACGGGAATCGGAAAGTGGCGAGAGAAAATAAATAACAATAAATGTATATGTAAATCAAGACAATACTGTTCCTGTTACGTTTTTCGTATCTTATATTTTAGAAGTTGCGCAGAATTAAAAAAGATAAATATTATATTTGAATGTATTTTTATTTTTTTTCCTTTCGTCAACGGTGCGTGAAAATGTTATTTAACCGTCACCCAATGAACCAAAATAATACCCAGTCATTTAATTGAATAATATCCAAACCGCAAAAATGATTTGGTGTATTTCGTTCGGCAAATAGGCACGATTATATACGAATAATTTTTTCAACGACATAATCGCCGACCGCAGACTCGACTGGCATTTTATTTATTTCTGTGAATATCATTATACGGCCGGCCGTGCCTACAAGTCATTTTGTACTCAAACGAATATAATCAATTTATGTTATCTAGAGAACATTATTATGGTGTCGATTGAATATGTATTCTTAATGTTTTTACTACACGGTTCCATTAGTCGAACTCGCAATGCCGGCGTCCAGACACGATTAATATTATATATATATATATATATACACACGAGTATATAGATGTTTTTTTTACACATTTTTTCTAAAACTATATTAACAAGCTAAAACGCATTACCGGTGACCAGCAGTTTACCCTCGGCTAGTCCGCGTTAGGTAAGTCCCCAGCATGACGAAATGTATTGTATTTTCAATCTGATTTTATTTATTTATTTATTTTTTTTTTTGGTTTTCCGCCATCGACGTTGTTTTCTTTAACATCGTCATTGTCCGCGTAACACCGTCGTACCTACCATAATATAGCTGTTGAAATATGTCACGACAAAATGTCCATCAATTTATTGTGCAATTTATTTTCCGTTTATGTGTTCTCGCATTTGTGTCAAATACGTATTATACTTTTATACAAATATTATATAGCGGGGGTGTGTATAGCACGAGCCATATAATATTTATTATTACTCAACATTCTTGTTGAAATTACGCAACGGATATTGTATGATATAAAAGATAAATGGGCCTAAATATCATAACGATAATGATTAAAAAGTTAAAATTAATTTACTCTTGCGGTATAGCATACACGTGCCTACAGGTACCGACATCCAAACGCATTTTATTATTATCAAGTGGTTTAATGTCATAATACGAGTCATTTAGTTATCAATTGTAATTCAACAATATATTTTTAAATTAATTTTCGCAGTTATGGATTAAACACGAGGCGAGGATAAACATGTTACGACAATAATTACGCTCATATTTGTAATATTTGTCTTCGTTTACGAATTCAATTAGAAGTATATGAGAGATATAAATGGAAAACGACTTTCGATTAAAACCTGTTGATCATATCGTTGAAATGGAAAAAATTACCAAACATACCTACGGTGATAAATAAAACGTATCGAACAATATTATCAATCAAAAGTTTCTAAGTAGTAAAAGGTACAGTTATTTATTTATTTATTTAGGTGGAGCTAACGTTTTTGATTTTTAAGCACGCCGCCGGTGCGGCGGAAATAAATGTATTGACGTGCACGGAATAATAAAAGGAACGAGTTATAACTCATCAATTGAAATAGCATGAACTGAAATAGGGACAACTGGAACGAGATAACTATAGATAGACATATAAAATAATATAACCGATCAATTTTCGTTTTCAAATCCTTGTACAGTGTACTAAAATGCTAAATAATAATAATTTTTTCGCTTAAAATATAAATATTATTGTGACCCGTGCGCGAATCTCGTGACAACACATATCACACAAAGCACAATGGCTACTTGATTGATATTTATTCATATTATATTTTAGGACTTGTTTCCTGAATTCTAAAATTCCATTACCGCGGATTACGGTCCACGGCCTCGCAAGGCACCTCCACCGTTATTATATCGCGCAATGCCGTCGGTATTCTGTGCGAGGGCGGCCATCGTAACAAAGTGAAAGTAAAAGTAATATAAATCGCATTCAATATAAAATCGTGGCAACGTCGTAACATACATACTCGGCTATATACACCTGTATATTATACTGGAATGTATATGCTTAAGACGGCTTGGCAACCTGGTGGTAGAAGTAATATTCTTAAAGTCGTTGCCGTCACGAACCAAGGACACCCGCCGCATACATGATACATATAGCTGTAGGGCGATGCCCATTTCATAATTGGTTGAAATACATTTTATATATTTTATATACTCGTATATATACTTATATATATATAGATATATACATTATATGTATATATATATATATATATTTATTTACGTACGAAGTAACATTTTAAGTATTGATACAAAAAAAATAATATAAATTTATGCTTTGCATAAGATATTATTTTTTTTAATGCATACCAACAACATAAAAGTCCATAATTATTAGATTATCCTCCAGTGATTGGGTGCATACGTTTAAAGTTATTACATATAAAATGGCATAATTAAGTGTATGTGTATCTATACCATTGTAAACGATTATTCACAGATGAATAGTGGTTATATAGCAACACACACACACACACACACACACACACACACACACACACACACACACACACACACACACACACACACACACACACACACACACACACACACACACACACACACACACACAACATACATATATAGTGAGATGTTTAGTTACAACCTGTTGTTATTATGTTTATCGCTTTAGTCATATTTTTAAACATATTAACAATAACTCAAATTTGATATTGGAGTATAATTAACATGATGTCATATCTGACATATGCATATTTACAACACACTGATTAATGTCTAAGAATAAACATGGTAGGTACAACAGTGCATTATCAATTCAACTAGTACCTATTATATAGTATTCATTAAAAAGAAAAAAGGACTTCATTAGTATAAGAAGTTCTTCAAATTATTTTGTGTACAATGTACATAGAACGTTCTGTTTTTATCTGATAATTTGATTTTAATAAGCATGTTAGATTGTTAAAACTAAAAGTTGAAATTAAAGCTTAGTTGTTTGATGTTTAGGTATCTAAATAACTTCAATCTAAAGTTATAATTCCGATTATTATTAATTATAAAAATGAATAATAACGGCGACCAAAAATAATCGAATATTAAACTTTAGAATTGATCAGACTTTTAAATACAGTTATAACAACTGACCATAAACGCAATTATTGTTTTAAATATTACTCTGCTTTATTTTTTAAAATGCATAAATACTAATAAACTAAACAACATACCTTGAGCTGCTGTTGTTCCCAGTAACAACAATAAAGTTGTAGAGACGACGACAGCAAACAACGACATTGTTAAACTGTTCTGCGGACAATGCACGTTTTGCCTCATATTCCAAACAAAACTTTGATCACGTCATGCGACAAAGATTATGAATAGACTTTTCCTCGATTTCGATGATGAATCCAGCACATTTTATGGGGCAGATTATGTCGTAATCGTCCAGTAGTTGTGGCATCATCTGCATTTTTGTGTCCTGGTCATTTGTCGTCTGACATTGTGAGTGTATGTGTCAGCGGCAATGACCTTATCGACTTCTCGGACTCTTGACCACAATTATATACGATTAATTCAAATATCCGAGTAAAAAAAGTGAACAGCAACCGTCTTTTTTGATCGAAACTACATTAACACAGACATTAAGAATAAAAAGTGATTAAAACTAGGTAAAATTATTAACAAAAGTTCAAGATTACAATATTGTCTTACGAAAGAGTTGGTCGTCACACAGTGATATAAAATGTAAAATTACAATTACACCAAAGTCAGAGTTAAATTAAATTATTAACACTAAATAAATTAAAGTTATTTATAAGTATACACGTTGCAGACAACGTGTATATTGTGTAGAGAAAGTGCAAATTTAATTAAATTCGTAAGAAAAAAAAACAAAACAACAAATATTCACCGTCGTTTTGTGTCACTGAAAAAACTTCTTTAGATTGCCGTACACTGACAGAGACTGCAGCCAATGTCTGTACGGTAATAGTTGAACGCGGCGGAGACGGTGGCGAAGACAGTGTCGGTGGTGGTGGAGATGACCGTCGAGGCCGAAGCGTTGTGTAACCGCCGCCGCCGTCGCCGCTGCCGCCGCCGCCGCCGCCTTCGCTATATTGGTTTAGTTACTGACGTAGAGGGAAACGAAAGGAGAAGGAACGCGGCGTATATTATGTTAATATCACATTATAAGCACATTGCCGTACTGTACCCATAAGTGACTAACGCATAGAAGGTTCTGGTAGAGGTGGTAGTTATGATGGTAATGGTGGTGGTAGTAGATCTCGTAGAGAAATGATAACTTACCATTTCCACACAACTACACAGTCATTGTACCGTGATTGTACAGGACGATTTGATAACAAGATTTCCCGTCGGAGAGGGGACAAGTATAATGGACGACTAATAGAAATCTCAACCTGAGTACTGAGTACGTTAAAATATCGACGAAAGAACTCGTAAAATAATAATAATAATAATAATAAAGTACTCGTAATAAACGAAAGAGAACGGTCCTGTGAATCGAGCGTTAGGCAACACTATCGTCCTACAAGTTTATTAAGTGTATAACTTTATGTATACATAAATATTAAAAAAACAAGTACGGACAAAGGATAATGATAATACACGTGCCACGAAAACGTATTTACTACTTTAAACATGGAAAATTAAATCGATTTTAAACTACGAGGTTCTAATTAATCTTTGCATAATATTAGACACTCGAAAATCACAAAACTTATCTACCCGTGGATATTTCTAGGCCAAAGATAGCTTCTATCGATATCCAATTTGTGGTTTTCAGTTTTCAAATATATTGCACAAATTTAATGCTCTCAATACAACGACGGAAAGTCGTAAAATAGTTAACTAGACGACTTTTACAAAATTCTTAGACCATATGTGTCAACCAAAAATATTATACATTTTTATAACAACGAAACTTGTATTAATAAAGTAATATTTATATATTATATAAAAAGATATTGGTTTATAAAATAATAAATATAAATAGTTGAGTATTATATTATATAATGCTCGTCTTCATTTTTATGAAAATGAATCACCCGCAAAAGTACCGACCTAACCGATTAAAAATGTGTTTATTTTGGAAGAAGAATCGTATACAATAAATGTGTATATACGTAATAGTATAAATAATAATAATAATAATAAATAATAATGTACACGTAATAGTATAATAAGATAAATACGAAAAAAAAACATAATACGCTCCAAGGATTTAAATTAAATTAACGTACATGTGCATAAAGTATGCAGTACGAATATGCAAAAACATAATTTCAATTTTTAATTGCATTGATAGCATTCAGTTACGTGATGTATAATATGCGTACTAGCGTAGGTATACTACTTTATAGCCTTAAACGTAAAAAGTGGATTAGCTAGAGTGAAAGTTAAAATATTATAGAATAATTAAATATAATGAACGTAATTGGATATTAATTATATTATTGATACGAACAATATAAGATGAGAACTGTTTTGAATAAAATCTATATCATAATCAGATATCATGAATTCGATTATTATTCATCTATTTGGTAACTTAAACTAAAAACTATAAAGAAATCTGAAAAACAAATTATGTTCATATCGGGTAGGTTGTTTACACTTTAAGATACTTTATGAACAATATTTTATGTTATTATTTGACATATTGGAAAAGAACAGTCATGAAATTCAAAATTTATCGGATTATTCCTTCATTTACTAATGAGTTAATTACACATTTGCATATTATTGCATGTCGAAATTATCAAAATAGTTATGTCTATCATTTTGTTTGTTTAATTTATTCATTTCAAAATTTATTTTCTTTTATAGAAAAAATAAATTGTTTATATAACAAACAAGGTTTTTAAATAATTACTTACAGTTAATATTTCAAAATGATTTACAAAACCAACACATTTGACCAACTAAATTTAGTTGTCGTGTTATCCAAATTTATTAATTTTTATATTTCATGTTAATATAGATACAAATGAAAAAGATATTTATTTAGGTCGATAAATAAATTATACTCTAAATAAATACCAGGATGGACTGATGATTGTAGCTTATTATAATGTACATAACATTTTAAATTTTGGGATATGTGAAAAAGGTATTGAATATAGTTGTAAAAATAATATGACTTGTGTTATATATATGCGAAGAAAATAATTACATGTTGCCATGTTTTAGTGTAATAAAATCTATTTTTATGTCAGATTCAAATGTACCATTTTTGATATGTAAAAAATTTAAAACATTGTATTTTGACAAACATTACCAAGCATATAATGTACTAATTACATCAGATTTTGTAAGCATTGAATTAAATAATTTAGAAAATATGAACCCTCCTCATTGTAATGTTATATCTATTTATTACATTAAAATTGTAAAAAATATTGTTATTATTATATAAATGTATTTATACAACTATTTGTAAAATATTTATTTGTTAATAAATACTTTTTATATGTGAAACATGATTGTTGATATATTATTATTTATTTACTATTTTAAATTATATTAGTTTATCTTTTCATACAATTTTCGGGTATTTTGATTAAATTTGTTTTGACTTAAAATTTTAATATTGTTTCATTCTGTGATATTTACCAGAATATATTACTGAGCTAACTAATTTAAAACATAGCTAGCACATAGTTAAATATCATTTTAATCACAAACATTTTCAATTAATCTATCAAATATAGATTATAATTGTTGGTTACTTCAACTATAAATGTATTTCAGATTAACAACCACACACTAGTTAAATTCATTTGAAAATACAGTTAAGTCAACTTTTTAAATCAATGTAGAAGTAACTATTTAATAAGTTATTATGAATACTTGAAAATATGATGTTAAATGTAAATTTAGATCAATCCAACACAAAGTATAATTGATTTTAAGTTTATAAAGAGGTTTATAATAATTAATAACATTATTATTATATATATTATAATACCATCCAGTGTGATATTATTAAAATATAACTACTCTATAGTGTTTTTAGTGTTCTTTTTATTACAATAATAATTATTATTAATTATGGGTCTAGTTTTTGTTGAAATATAGTAATAAAAATATTGTGAAACATAAAGATCAGATATATATGTTTAAACATATAATTATATAAAAAAGTTTACTTTTTTCAAGATGATAAAAAGAAGTTATGACAAAAACAATTTATCATATCTTTTTGATATTGACAATTATTGACATAAGATAGACAAGTACCTATGTATTAAATAATGTGTACCATATTCATATAATATATAGGTGCATGTACATATTGTACATAATAATACAGTTTTAATTAATACAGTTAATTTGTATGTAATGTATTACATAAAAATGAAATGCAATAGTTTTACTTATATCAAAAAAAACATAGTCATTATGTACATGTGTCATATAAGTTAATGGAAAAATAATAAAATATCAAATGCTGAAGGTATTGTAAAAAATGTGTAAAAAGTCATAACTTATGACCAAAAATCATTTTAATATTCAAGACAGAGAAAATATAAAAATATAAATTAAAATTTATGAATGTAATTAGGGTTCTAAAATTTCATGAAATTAATTTTTTTGAAACATTTCATTCTAATGAAAAATAAAAAATTTAATTTGAAATTATAGTAGGAAATACAGTAAACACCTATTAACTTGAGTGAAAAATATTATTAAAATGTTTTACACATAGTACATTATACAAACTACAAAATTAGGTACTATAACCAAATATATAAACATATTCAAAAAAGCTTCAGAATTTACTAATTTCATACCTTTCTTAATTTATGTTTCTTTAATATTTTATAGTTATAACAATGTATTATTAAATATATGAAATAATTTATTAAAACTATTAAATATATTAATAATATTAGTAAAAATATAAATAAAAATAAAATAAATAGGTCTTGTCTGAAGTATTATAAATTATAATAAAGAGTGCAAACATTGTTACGAGCGGTTTCGAATAAAATTCATCATCATGTGAAAGAACTAATTAGACATATTTATCACTAGAGATACTATTATAGTTATGCATTGTTAAATGGTATTGCTTTTTAAATTAAAATAAAATACAAATTTTAAATTTATATAGTATTACAAATTGTATTATAATTTATAAATTCTTAATTATAGCCAGTAGGTAAGTACTAAGCAACATACTAATATTCATAATAAACAAAAATCCTTTTATATATATAAAAGATATACAGGCCTTTTTTATGTTCCCATTTTGTGACGACGCTATTTAACTTTTTTCCACATTTTTTTCACAGAGTTGTTCCAAATACCTTCCTGTGTGTCACCACGTCACTCGATTTTCAAAATTTTGTTTTTAAAGGGTTGAAATCTGTACAAATAATATATAAAAATGAATCTCTATTTACCAGGCGTGGTACTCATCACGCGTGAACGGCTGGACCGATTTAGTTAATTCTTTTTTTCGTTGTGTTTGTTACTGTCAGGAGAATGATTTTACGGAACAAAAATTAAGAAAATCAACCTTTAGGGATTTAAAAGGGGTAAAAATGGAAAAAATCCGAAGCCACTGGAGCTTTGTGTTATTAAATTTGTTCAATAGTTTCGTTTTATATTTTATAGCAGAGGCATGAATCAGTATTCAGACCTGTCAATTCGCGAAGGCATTAGGGGCGATGATTTCGGGGTGGGCTTATTTTATTCGAAAATCTATTTCGGTTAAACCGCCGATAACGACGAGTTGGGAAAGTCGGTTGTTTGATAATTGTAATATACGGCGGGAGCACACAGCACTGCAAGCGGCGCGAACTTGCATTTTCCGTTTCCGATTGAAATATTTTGACGTGACGCGCGCGACACGAGTTGCAATGCGAATGTTTCGCCGTGTGGCCGCGTGGTCGCGTGGCCGCAGTGACGGAATGACGATGAGGTCATTGACCGTCACTGCGCCGCGGACATAACTTCGGTACATAAACGGTACTACATACCACGGTCGCGACAGATTTTCGTAAAACGACCGTTACAAAAAAAAATCACTTGCCATGAATTCGTAAATTATCAGCCAATGGGCTGTTCGTATTTTTTAACGGTTTCGGTTGACGCGGGGGGGTCGACTGCTATTCCCTTTCGTTTTTCAGTTTTCGTCGGTTCGCGCTAATGTCTGCAGGTTCTCCGAACGGGTCCGTGTTTCGAGATTTTTATGCCGACCGCCATAGTCTCGTTTCACGGTTTCAAAATTTCATTTCGCGGCGATGGTAATAGTATTTATCGACGAATAATCGCACGTCTCACGGCGGTCGCGTGGGTGGAACCAAATTATTTGTCGCTTAAATACTACCGTACCGTCGTGTTTACCGTGTTTTTCGTATCGTATCGCCACCGCCGCCGCCGTCGCGTCCGGCGCGCGATCCATTACGCGAGTGTAATGGCCGTCGCCTTCGGAGTTTCAACGATTCCGTCGAGGCTCGGACGACGTTTAATTCAAGCCGGTAAAGGCTTCGAGTGTGCGTTTTTTGACGTCGTCGTCGTTTCGTATTGTATTCGCCGTGGTCGGTGCAATCGCCGCCGTTTGTACTATCAATATTCGGTGTTCAGCATATTTTTCGTCTCGGTCGCGGTACCGCGCCGCCGCCGCCGCCGTTCGCCAAAACGGCTTGTGAATTTTACCGTCCGCCAAAAACAAACGTATAATAGTAATAGTTCGCGTGAGTAGTGAAATAATCGTTCCGGCGTGTTTGTCCGCGTAGTGGTGTTTTTATTCGAGTGTACAAGCGCGAAATACGTTGTGAAATGTTTCGGACCCGCCGAATAAAAACGGTCGTCAATGCAGTCAAAGACGGCCCGAGGTTAGTGATAATTTAATATTATAATATTATATCGATGTAATTATAAGTACGACCCACCGACGCGTTATGCAAAAGTTATTATTATTATATATTGTTATATTAAACCGCTGTTGTACAACGCGCGTTGTCGTCAATACGATTTTCGGAAATGAGTTTCATTTCGGCGCCGAATAATATTAATAACGAGAACGGATAAAAATCCATTACGCGGTGTGGCCGCGGTGGCCGCCGTGACGGGACGACACGACGACGACGCGGTCGCGCGCCGCGGACGGAACTCCTGATACCGCGGTAACGATTCTCGGTACACAAAAAACCGTTACGAAAAAAATCATTTTCCATGATTCGTGAATTATTCTCATTGGCTTGTTCGTTTCAACTGTTTTAACGGCCGACGACGCGGGGATTTCCTTTCCGTTGTCCCTTCAGTCTTCGTCGGTTCGCGTGTATGTGGTGGGCTTCTCCGAACGGGTCTGTGTTCGAGAATTTTATGCCGACCGCCATCGAATCTCGTTTCACGACTTCAACATTTCATTTCGCGGCGATGGTAATGGTAATTCTCGACGAATAATCGCACGTCTCACGGCGGTCGCGTGGGTAAAACCAAATTATTTGTCGCTTAAATACTACCGTACCGTCGTGTTTACCGTGTTTTTCGTATCGTATCGCCGCCGCCGCCGCCGTCGCGTCCAGTGCGCGATTCATTACGCGAGTGTAATGGCCGTCGCCTTCGGAGTTTCAACGTGTCCGTCGAGGCTCGGACGACGTCTAATTCAAGCCGGTAAAGGCTTCGAGTGTGCGTTTTTTGACGTCGTCGTCGTTTCGTATCGTATCCGCCGTTTGTACTATCAATATTCGGTGTTCAGCATATTTTTCGTCTCGGTCGCGGTGCCGCGCCGCCGCCGCCGCCGTTCGCCAAAACGGCTTGTGAATTTTACCGTCCGCCAAAAACAAACGTATAATAGTAATAGTTCGCGTGAGTAGTGAAATAATCGTTCCGGCGTGTTTGTCCGCGTAGTGGTGTTTTTATTCGAGTGTACAAGCGCGAAATACGTTGTGAAATGTTTCGGACCCGCCGAATAAAAACGGTCGTCAATGCAGTCAAAGACGGCCCGAGGTTAGTGATAATTTAATATTATAATATTATATCGATGTAATAAATAAGTACAACCCACCGACGCGTTATGCAAAAGTTATTATTATTATATATTGTTATATTAAACCGCTGTTATACAACGCGCGTTGAAACTGATAATTTGCGCGTTGTAGTCAATACGATTTTCGGAAATGAGTTTCATTTCGGCGCCGAGTAATATTAATAACGAGAACGGATAAAAATCCATTACGTGGTGTGGCCGCGTGGCCGCCGTGACGGGACGACGACGACGACGCGGTCACGCGCCGTGGACGGAAATCCTGATACCGCGGTAACGATTCTCGGTAAACAAAAAACCGTTACGAAAAAAATCATTTTCCATGATTCGTGAATTATTCTCATTGGCTTGTTCGTTTCAACCGTTTTAACGGCCGACGACGCGGGGATTTCCTTTCCGTTGTCCCTTCAGTCTTCGTCGGTTCGCGTATATGTGGTGGGCTTCTCCGAACGGGTCCGTGTTTCGAGATTTTTATGCCGACCGCCATAGTCTCGTTTCACAGTTTCAAAATTTCATTTCGCGGCGATGGTAATAGTATTTATCGACGAATAATCGCACGTCTCACGGCGGTCGCGTGGGTAAAACCAAATTATTTGTCGCTTAAATACTACCGTACCGTCGTGTTTACCGTGTTTTTCGTATCGTGTCGCCACCGCCGCCGCGTCCGGTGCGCGATCCATTACGCGAGTGTAATGGTCGGTCGCCTTCGGAGTTTCAACAATTCCGTCGAGGCTCGGACGACGTCTAATTCAAGCCGGTAAAGGCTTCGAGTGTGCGTTTTTTGACGTCGTCGTCGTTTCGTATCGTATTCGCCGTTTCTACTATCGATATTCGGTGTTTGCATATTTTTCGTCTCGGTCGCCTTCGCGGTGCGCCGCCGCCGTTCGCCAAAACGGCTTGTGAATTTTACCGTCCGCCAAAAACAAACGTATCATGTAATATCGTGGTTCGCGCGAATAGTGAAATAATCGTTCCGGCGTGTTTGTCCACGTAGTGGTGTTTTTATTCGAGTGTACCAGCGCGAAATACATCGTGAAATGTTTCGGACCCGCCGAATGAAAACGGTCGTCAATGCAGTCAAAGACGGCCCGAGGTTAGTGATAATATATTATAATATTATATCGATGTAATAAATAAGTACGATCCACCGACGCGTTATGCAAAAGTTATTATTATTATGTATTGTTATATTAAACCGCTGTTATACAACGCGCGTTGCAACTGATAAATTGCGCGTTGTCGTCAATACGATTTTCGGAAATGAGTTTCATTTCGGCACCGAATAATATTAATAACGAGAACGGATAAAAATCCATTACGCGCGTCGCGTTCGTCGCCAAGTTGTCTATATTAGGTACGCACATTCTTATAGTCATATGTTTATTTAACCGATCGTCTCCTATCGCGCGCGCTGAATCGCAAAGTCGTTCGTGATAGTGTTGGTAATTCGGATTTGGCACAGCTTAATAATAACATCCGCGGCGGATGGAACTAATTGGGCCCTAGTATCGTTTTGAAGGGAGGGCCCTATCATTTAGGTTTTTACAATAATATACATATACTATTATACAATAGTGTTCGTTCAAAAACATTATCGATTAGCAAATCTAGTCGCTTTTCTGGTGAAAAACTATAATATCTGGTCTATAGGGTGTCCATATGATAAAATACATCTTTTAATAAGTATAGATTGCTCTTAATATTTCCTTCGAAATGTATTCTGTCGGTTGGATAATTATTATGTATATTAAAACCTAATAATATGAAGTAAAAATAATTAATCACCAATATAATTGGTACTTATATTTTAAAATAGATACCTAAAAAAGATAAATTTATAATTACTAATTATTAATTAGTAATTGCATTATACTTTTTACAGTCAATGCTTATTAATAATATTATCTAACCCAGCCTATATTAATTTAATCCAGACTTGCACATTACACTTTAGTAAAAATTGACAGCTAGTGGGTAATATAAACATATTATCTACTATAAATTAGTATTGTTTTATATAGTAAAAAATAAAAAACAAAACAATTGTCATAGGTAAATAGAAACTCATAAATGAATAAAAAATATAACAATTTAATATATTAAGTATTTAAATTAATTAAAAACAATCTAGTGTATTCAAGATTAACAATGTATGAAAAACATATAGGTAATAAAATAAAAACTTGGCCTGTTATATTGAAGTTTTGGTTTGTAATACACAGTTTTGAATACAAAAATTATTATTTTACATTATTAATTGTGTATATATTAGTCAGTTTTATTTAATTTATATTTTACTAAATTATTATACATTAACAACATAGCAAAATGTAATATATTTTAATTAATTTATCTGAAGTAGAATCATGTATATCAAATAAATTATGAATTTGAATCTCAGGTTTAGCCGTTTAGGTATCAGGGGTAATCCATCATTTAAAACATTTAATTCTGAATCTTGAGATAGGGTACATCAATATAATAAATAAGTAGGTATGACAAATACATTATTAAAAATTGACATAATTTTTAGAAAAATGTTGGGCATTTATTTATTAATTTATTTATCTTACCTGCAATAGAGTCATGAATATTTTGTTCATTATCAATTTGAGACATAGATGACTTAATCATTTTATCATTTGAGACATTAAATTCTGAATCTTTAGAAACATCTATAAAATAAATAAAAAGGTATTAACACAATTAATACATCACAAAATTCATTGAGCTAGTACATTATAAATTATAATACTCAAATCAAGATTTAGTTATTTATATTTTTAATATTTTAAATTTTGAAGATATTTTATAATTGTTTGATGAATTATTTATGTAATATTATATAATGTAACTGAATTAACTATCAAAGTGGTTTTGATTGAATCTTGAGAGTTCAATATAATTAAATATTTTACACCTTATTTTACATATTGAAATTAATAAATTGGGTAGTTTTTGATATTAACATTCTCATACGTTATTTATTTAATATAAATAAGCATAATTAATACCAAGCTCCGGAATTTGTTACATATTTTATTTTAATACAGTAGGTAATAGGTATGTTAATGATATATTATTAATTATAATATACATTGTACATGAGTATAATATTTTGTAAACTCCATGTCTCCATTTGTTTTTAATCTACCAACGTACCTGATTTCTTTAATTCTTTTCTAAAAATTGGTCCATAGATCTAGCCATGTTTTTAATTTTATTATCTCGAACTATTTTCAATTTCCTTTTTGCGGCTCCGCTTGAATACTGCTTTGACGTCGAATGGTTTTAGAATTTATAAAAAACAATCACTCACGAATTATAATATTATGTCAAAAGAACAAAGCAAATAATTGCTAATTATTATCAAATTTGACGACTGACACAAGAACCATTGATTATAGAATAGATTATATAATCAAGCCGCCGGGCCATCAGCTGCGATACGAATATTATTTTGGGAAATCCCAATCGCACACGAAAATCACTCAATATTTTTTTCCCCCTGCGACCGTTGACCGTAGACCGTTTAGTCTATCTCCCACCTTTGTCGTCGTCGTCGTGTAATAGTGCCTTGTTTTCCGCGAATCTATCGTCGTTAGTTAATCGTTTCAACGACCGTCAGTGCGCGAACGGTTTTTTCTCGATTTAGATACGGTCTGCAAGGCGCGACATGTCGCCGCGATACGTCGTGAATGTATGTTTTCACGGAAATCGTATAATCTGGTCTGCAAGACGCGACAGGTCTGCAGACCACACTTGTCGCGGCGACCGTTCATAGCCATCGGTCGCGGCGACATGTCGCGCCTTGCAGACCGTAGCTTTTGTTGTCGCCAATTGCCGCCATGGTCGACGCGACGGAAATGAAATCGTAGTGCGTAAATCAATAATAACTATCAAGTTCGCGCGCGTTATATTTCATCTTGCTCTAAACACGTTTAAATAATAAGAAATTCGCCTAAACACATTGTTTCTATATTACGTTATGCGGGCCCGTTGGCCCAAACGCAAGACGCTCTCGCCGTCACTTCGGTCGAGGCGGTGCAATTTCTTTGCTCTCGGCGTCTGAATAATAACACGCCGAACGTCATGGAAAACGAAAAGCATTCTATACCGCATTTTCGAACTTGGTGCATTTTTACCTTGGACTTTACCTCGGTACTCGACGATTATTTTTCCTCGGCGGCCGTTGCCCGTAGCCCGTTCAGTCTCTCGCCGTTTTCGTCGTCGTCGTGGTCGTCGTATAGTGATGCCGTGTTTTCCGCGAATTGTTCATCGTTAATTAATCGTTTAAACTTAAAACGATCGTCAGTACACGAACATATTTCTTTCGATCTGTTGTCGCCGATTGCCGCCGTGGCATCGTAGTGCGTAGGTGAAGTGCTCGAAGTTTCGAAAACAACGGCGTGAATCGAACGCGAAATCGGGCCGAGAAAGTAAAAATGGCGGACGTCCCGTGAGTACCTATACATTTGATTTTCGTGTACATCTCCCGTATCGTCCGGGCCGTCATTAAAGTTTGTCATTGAACAAAAATCCCACAAAGTTGGGATGATTTTATTGCGTTCTGTGTGATTATATTTAATAGCTGAATATTACTCGGCTTTGCCCGTGAACTTTTTTTCCCGATATGAGGTAGGGGGTTAGGAAGGCAGTGCTGAACGTTATTATAGTTAAATTGTTATATTGTTATTCTATTTCTGATTTCTGTAAATATCTATATAGTATTGAATTCATAGTTGATCATATTTAGATACATATGACAGTATATGTATATTATTATTGTATATAATATAATGTATATAATGTATAATAGATATAGCTTTCGTTATCCAGCGTTGTCGGACATATTTTATTAAATTGTATTTTGTAGTGTGTTGATTAAGGAATTATGTTTATTCATACTATTGATTTAACGAATTTCAATGCAATAAACTTTCGATATACCGAACTATTGAAATTCGTTATATCGTGAGAGAAAAAACCTTTATTAGTGGTTGCCTATTATGTTATATGAGGTGATTTTTTCCATTTTTACCCCTTTTAACTCCCTTAATGTTATGATAACCTCGGTTTTCGAAATTCTTTTTACCCAAAGTCATGAAATTTTAGTATTTTAGTATTTCACAAAACATTACTCATGTGAAATCAAATTATACACAAGGAATGAAGGCTGATTTTATTCTTGGAAAGTTTTATTTTTTTAATATACCTACGACTATAGACCTTAGATGCACATTGTGTATAAATTAATAATAATTATTATTTATTATCAACACAAATAATTATAAAAACAGCAAGTTATACAGTATCAAATGTAGAAACTGATTTCAAGTACCACTAAACAAACACCATTTTACATCATATGCTATTACCAAATATTGTTATAATCATCATTTTAAATATAATCAATTGTATAATAATAATTATAATACTTACTAGATTTTAATTCTAGATACCAAATGTCCAGTGTATTTATTACGGTTCTCTCTTTGCCGATTTTTATTTAAATTATAATTTATTCAGTTGTTTAAAAATTATATGATAATATAGATTATTATAGATAGTATAATTGTTAGTTATATACTTAGATAGAATACACTTCCTCTAACAAAATAATAATCCAGTTATAATATTGAATAAATAATACACATACTCTCATGCACAATCATAATATGTGTTGCCTAATACTCAAAAATAGGATTTATTTTTATTACCGGATTGAATATACATGCTACATAGGTATCTTTATTTAACAATTTTTAGTATAGGAATTGCTAATTTTCCATAACAATATTGTCCATCAAAACTGTTAAAATTTCCAATATTATAAATTATAACATTTTAAAGGTTAGCTTCCACTTTCAGTTTTGCTATGAATAAAAGACTCACACTGTTTAAAAAAATACAAATTAACATCAAAACCCATATTCTTAAAACGATATAAGATTCATTAGAAATTATTTGTACACAATTAAAAGATTCGGTATGAAAATTTCAATCTAATCTACAGGATAATATAAAGCTAATATTTTAATAAAATAGTAACTGTATCAATGTTTTTACACTGACTGCATAAGACCCATTATACTATACACTGTGCATACAAAATAAACCTCTGATTATATTACAGTAATTTAAGATGAACCGATAAATAAATGACCTAAAAACCATTACCTTAAAAATCAGTACCTAATAGTATAAATAATATAATGTATATATATATATATTATAAAGTATAATATAAATTAAACATTTAAGATCATAATTAAGATGTATACAAAATTAAGTAAAATGTATAATATTAGAGTGAGACAGGGGGACGAGTATTGCTTAGTTTTAAATTAATATTAAATTATTAAATAATACAAATTTTGAAGTTTTTTAATTGGAAATGATTTTTTTTTTTGAAGAGTCACAATAATTATAACTTGTTATACTATTTCTATGCACATTTGAATACAACAGAAACAATGTACATTTATCCGAAAGAGTTTTTTCAATTTCAACTATCATAATATAAATCGAGTACACCAATTTTTTCTTCTCTCTATTCAATTCTCCATGCACGTACGTCCCTTAAATAATTGTTCCAATCAACGATGGATTCTTGGCACATATTCGACTCACGTTTACAAAATTTAACTGTAGTCATTTCATACGCTCGCAGCAATAAATGCATTTTTGATAGACTGATGACTAATTATAGTTTGAAATTTATCAACCAGACGCCAGTTGTCTTTTTATCAGATAAGGTATGGTTGTATTGTAGTAATATAATTTTCATATTTTGTTTTGTCAATTTTTTAAATTTTATAATTCAAAGAACTCTTTTTTTTCGATTTCATCAAACGATAAGAAAACTCGATGACTGCTATTAGTCAATCAGTCAGGTATTCAAGTAACTAGAATAACGGGCATTGTCTTTTTGTTTTTTTATGAACAAAGCAGACCTAGACATTTTTATACTGGGCAATTTCGACTAATAGAGGAGATATATTTACTTACACAGATATACAGTGCCTTTTTTTATACCTATATTTTGAACAAATTTTATTAAATATGTTATTATTTTAGAAATTAAAATAATAGACATTTTTCTTCAATAAATACAAAATTAACCTTGAACTCCCTACAGTTTAAAGTCAATCTAATTAATATTATCTGTAAATGAGAAAACAATTATTTATATTTTGTTGAAGTAATTCAATTTTATTCAGAAAAATTTAATCTTCGAAACTAGAGCATGGATTTCAATACGTTAATAAAAAGATTTTATTTAAAAAAAAATAAAAGTAGGTATGTGACCATAAAAATAAAACATAAGCTTAAGAAATGCAAAATTAAATTGAAACTGAAACAAAATAGCATAACGAATACCATCTCACCAAGGCGCTAATTCCTAGCATTTTATATTATTGCCATACGATAAATAATAAAAAAATTGAATTTGCATCTCCCTACAAAGAAATAATTAATGTATCAAAATAATTAATTTAAAAAAAAATCAGTAGCTAATGATAAATTGATAACAATATGGCTCTAAAATGTGTACAGATGTATTATGAAATATTTGATTACATTATTCATTAAGATACAGTAAAAGAACATAGCAGCCAGTTTGACTTGATTGGCTTGTATCAAAAATTAGAATTATTTTTTTTTTTTATGTATTAGAATAGGCAATGTATTAAAATCATAAAATCTCTCTTAATCTTTACTGATCAAATACCAAAGGGCAAAGAATTGCCAAATTAATAGTTCAGCATTTATAAACATAGTGGTAGGTAATTAGAAATGTTGTAAATTAGTGATCAGATAGGTAGACAAGCCAAAAATGTAATTCTTAAATGTGCATTGCTTTAGTTGGTTGAACAACAATCAATGGCTACACTTCTCGTATTGGTATAATACAATCGGCTACTGGTAAACAGACATGAGACACCTAAAAAAAATTTTAGTATTAGTATAGGTTATAAAAATATAATAATTAAAATAATGTGTTTGGTACTTTTTGATATTATCTATTTGATTCTTATGCAACTAGAAACGAAGGCGTCTATATTTGATTGAACACCAACATGTTCTCGACTTCGATTCGCCTTTGTTCGTATATACATCCATCTATTTATCATGTAAGATTAATATTTCTTAAATTTACTCATTAAGTATAATTATATATTTTAAAATTTTAATGATAAAAATAATGCGTTTTTAAAAACCTCTTAAATAAAATATTAAGCTTTTTTCTTTGGAATATTGATATTAACTTTGGTAGATTAAATTTGTTTAGAGACTATTGTTCAAGTATTTTTTTTTTCGATTAACATTTAAAAAATCTTGCCAAATTGATTATCATGAAAACATTGAAAACTATCGTTTATATATTTAATTAGGTATTTAACTGCATTTCGATACTTTACTAAACAATTTTAATATTATTAATTTTAGAAATAATAAATTTTATATGAGAAAAATCTATGTATTAGTTTATTTAAGTACCTATAAATATAAATATATGTATAAAATTTTATTAAATATCTTCATTACCTACCTACTAAAAGTCTTTTTGATCTCTAAATGCATAAAAAAACATTATTTTCAATGATGTTTTAGGTAAATTACTTAAAATACTTCATAGCTAGCGAGGCCTAGTTGAGAATGGTTTTTGCCCCCCCCCCCCCCTTGGAGGATATAAAAATAACCCTTCATATTATTTGATAATAATTTATAAATTTGTCTTTGAACTTCCAATAATTATCAGACAACAATATATAAATACGGCACATGGGATATCCCCATATCCCCTCAGTAACTGTATGTCCCTGCTTCATAGTAATACTTGAAAAGAAGACTAAAAGTGTTGAATCTGTAATTTTCTTTCAACTTCTTTATTTCATCATTAAATGCCATGTTTTACTTACTATCTGCCTTGTACCTACTTTAAATTTTTTTTCACTACCTACTTAAAAAATACCGAATAAATATTATTTTCATCACTTGATTATAAATTATCTTTATGAAATTCATATTCTAACGATTATATCCTAAAGACATTTAAATGAAAAATTTACCTACGGTAATAAAATATGAAGCTATATTATTCAAATACAATCATATAACTAAATATTGATTTTAAATAAAAATAAGTGACAAACGCTAGTATAAACAAATTTAATTTTCAAAAACTGAAATTTCAAGTACCAAAATGCTCAGTAGTTGTAACTGCATAGGTACAAACAAACGAGTGAGCGGGTAATTATTATAGTTAAATTAACATAAACAGTTACATCAACCTTTTTAATACATGTTCCCTAAAAATAATAAAATAAATCAACTTGACACTGAAAAATACTTACTACACATACGCATATTAAATATAACTGAAATATATTGCAATTTTAGTGCAGTCCATAACTAATGTTACCTACTACTTCAGTGACTTGTTTTTTCATTTATGAATTAAATAATGAATGCATTATTTCATAAGGTATTTAAAACATAAAACTAACAAAACACAAACAATTAAATTATACTATTTACATGTCATAAAAAGTGTCAAATTACTATTTTTCAATAGATGATTAATAATTTTAAAACATTTTGTTAAGAACTTTATTATTTATTTTTACAACTTATTAAATGTCATACTACTTCTACACCGTATCAAAAACTATTTAGTTATGCAATAATATTTTGCCCATGTCTAAACAAACATGCATTCAACATTTTACTGCATTTGTTTCTGTTTTTTGAAAATCAATGTGGTATATTTTATTTGATTTTGAATTTTAAAAGAAAATAATTTAATTTAAAAATAATCAAAGTTTAAAATAAGTTGACTAAAAACAGAAATTACTTTCATAAACAAAATAATTCAATGTTATAAAAAAAAAAAGGAATGTATAATGTTGAAATTATAGAAATAGTCATTTGATATTAAATAATTATGTTAATTTTATACATATATATTTTTATTTGGATCCATACAAGTTCGCTTTGTTCATTACAATCATATTACATTATTATTTTTGTTGTTTTACTCATAGATCCAATTTTGTTTTTAAAATCCGTATAGATAAAATATATGTTTTTGTCTTTAAGCAACATAAAAAAAACAAAAATAAAACACCATTTCATAATTAAATATTTTTAGTCAATTGAAATTCAATCACTCAGTTTAATATTTTTGATTAGTTTGACTTGAAATGCTGCGAATAATAATTGTTGTTATATGAATAGTAAATTAGGAAATAGGGTATCAAATATCTTAAATAGTATTAAAAATAATACACTTCAATTAAAATTCACATATATACCTATCCTTTATTTAACAAAATAATTGTAATTTCGACTTTTGATTATGGTAAAACAATTAATTACCACAACAGTATCATAATATATATTATACACATATTTTGTTCATTAAATAAACATTGTGATTTTTATACTTATATATACACACACACGCACACACACATACACACACATACATACATACACACACATATAATATTATCATACTTATAATTTATTTATTTATACAATATATATTTATAATTACATAATTTCATAAACAATGTTGCTAATATTGGTTCATTGAGCAGCTCTTCAATATCAATAATATAATACAATATTTTACTATTATTAACAAACATCATCAGTGCATTCAGAGAATTAAAATTAATTTAATTTACTTATTATAGATTCATTAATTATTGCTTTTTTAACATATTTATATACTTTATTATTTAAACAAATAATACTGCAATTACAATGTAACTTTATTAATAAGTACATAATTGAATTTGTTGACGATACAACTTTTAATTTTAAGTATTGACCAAAACCCTAATTCTTATTAGTAAAATCAAATAAAATGATTGTATTTATATTACCGCATATTCTAGATATAAAATAATAGTTTTAAAAAGAAAAAGGAAACAGAGATCTCGATTAAAAACAAATGCTACTATTTGGACGATTGGTTAATTTTTGTTCAGATAGTGTTTAAATATTTTCGGCTTCAATTTTTATCTTGCATTTCATTATCTATGGACGGATAATATTGATACATGTAGTATCAAAAGTTCATAATAAAAATAGGCCGCACATCAGTTACAATATAATGCGTTTACATTATACTCAATACAGAAAAATTTTAGTTCAATGAAATAAAAGCTATTTACTTTTTTTAAGTGGCATTAATATCTAGTAAATTTGTAACTGAAACTTGGGTCCTAATTCTCTAAAACAATTGATTGTAACATAAACTTAGGTATGTAGATATTACCAAATATTACGATACGACAATAATAATTATATAATAATAATAAAAATATATAATGAATATATATATATATATATAATATATACATATATATATTCATTATATAATGTATAAATCTTTTAAAATGGTAACAAGAGTCTCTTAATATATTATATGACATATTAACACATTCATATATATTTATTGCAAAACATTCAATTGTTATTGGAAAGTGTCATGATGGAAAGTTCAGTAATTTTTCTGTTGTTAATTTGTTTTGAAAATAAAACATACATTCACATATTATATACTATAAGAGATAATAATATTATAATAACATAATCTACATTAAAATTAAAAAATAATAATAATAATTGAGCTGCCCGTTGGTTAAAATATTACACAGCCATCCTTGTTGGTTGTTAATAGCATATCCATACCTTATAGGTATTCATTAATTATATAAGATAAATACATATTTATATGATCTATCAGGTACACGCGTAAACATCTAGGTAAATTTAGTTCCCCATTGTTATATAGGCAGACACCGACGGTATTTAAGCTATTTAAAAATTGCTTTTTAATTTTCGAAAATTGCTTTTTACTTTCAAAAAAATGTATTATTGCAAATATTATGTAGTTTCTTCATTACTACAATGATTTGCTTGTGATAGAAGTTGATAGTTTAAAGATGCCTTGCTTTTTGACATTAACGATGATGATGAGGTACCACGCTCTCGACGTTTTTGAGTCCGTTGATGGTGGTGGGAGTTGTGATGATGTCTATGTTTATTGTGGCTTTGATTATGATTTTTGTAGTGTCGTCTTCTACGTTTATGTTGCTGAGACTTGCGATCTACGTTATCACTGGATACTATTGTTGTTACACCATAACAATCACTATCAACATTATTCATTAATGTTATTGAGGTTGACGACATTGACTGTGAATTGTTGACATTATTATTGTTATTTGATGATGATAGACTTAGAACTGAGCCCCAATCAATAGATGTAATAGTTGTGTTACTATTACCAATTAACGGTAATGTATTGTCATCGCATTGATGATCACCAATACCCAATGCTATGTTTCTTTTATTATTGAAACCAATATCATAAGTTTGATGTTCCATTAAAGGAATGATAGAATTTTCACTACCATCATCTTCGTCGTCATCGTCTTCATCATAATCTTCTGAATTGATAAAATTGTCACAATCTTCAATACTTCCGTTTAAATGATAGTAATGGAGATGATGATTATTCAACTCTGAGTGATTATCAGTCATATCTGTTGAATGACCATGATGATGATCTTCCTCGTCGTCGTCATCGTCGTCATCATCATCATAATAATACTCATCGTCTACACCAGAGTCAATAGAATCTGTTGTACTACTGCTGCTGCTGCTACTACTACTATTAAGATCAACCATCATATCAGGTCGGCTATTTCTGTATTCCGATGGGTAAGGTGTTGGAGATCGTCTATTATTATTTTGGTTTTGTTGTAAAACATCAATCTGTTGCTCTTGGTGCGATTTCTGTGACACAGTTGAAGTCGATATACAACGTCGTTGTTGAGCTTGTTGTGCAGCAGCGGCAGCTTCTCGGGACATTTCACGCTCAATCAATCTTAATGTATTACAAATGAGCACAGACCTTCGTAGTCCAGCCTCACAACTTTGTTGAGAACTAGAATTACCAGACCCACCACTTGATTTTCCTAATTTACGCATTGATGCATCGAAAACTGCAGCTCTCCGTCGCCTGTAACACTGTGTTGCTGGTACACAAAGCCCTAATTCACAGCACTCTGGTTCACTATTAGTCCGCTGTGGTATTATAGACATTGTTGTTACTGACGTGCTGCTACCACCACTACCTAAGTCCAAATAACACTTGCCATTCGTGTCACATTTAATAGTTTGCTGTTGTTGGTGATTTTGCCTCCAGTGATTCTGAGAGTTATGCTGTTGAGAGGGTGATAGTGATGATAATGAAGACGAATTTGTGGAATTTGAGACATTGACACTACTTGATGAAGTCAATGACAAACTACCAGCAGGTAGATATTGATCGTCATCGTCATCATCATCATCGTCGTCGTCATCATCTTCAATGCTGCAGTCTGAATCATCAGTAACTGCTGCTATAGCGGCAACAATTGATGATGTAGCTTCGTCGTCATTAAGTTGAGACGCTGAATCCAATTGCTCTATAATATGTTCATTTTGTAAAAGTTCTTCATTATTAGCCATTCGCCTAGCTATTTTAGGGACATGGCCATCTTCTAATGTAGAAGATAATCGTCTTTTACATGCGTTTGATTCGATTCCGGTTTCATTTGACATGCTTGTATTAATTGTAGTCATTGGCGGAACATGAATACCCATATTGTTCAGTAATAAGAAACTATTCTGTAATCAAAAAAAAAAAAAAAATTATATAGATTTTTCGGCCATAAATATATTATATTATTATCATAGTATATTATTTTGCCATTACATTATAAATACTAAAATAATAATATTCTATTCTATATATTAAGTTGGATAATATTTATTATAATTACAAAATTATTTAAAAAAATAAATAATTTTGTAGTGGATAAACATAGAAGTATGTAATTTCATGTAATTTGTTTTTTAACCTAACATTAATATGAAAAAAGGATGAGATAAAAGAGTCGTATGAAATAAAAATTGATTTTTAAAGGTGATTAATATTATTTGAATTATCTTTGTCAGTTTAAAATCAAAGTAACATTGATTTCTAAAAACACTAATATTGAAATATTTTACTTATTATTAACTCACTATAGATTGCTAATTTTAATAAGTATTCAGGAAATATTTCAAATCAATACCATTATTGTTTTAAGTAAAAAGAAAAATGATTAATCAAAATTTGTTAAAATGCCAAATTTTATCAAAATATAACTTTCCAACTTGAATACAATTTTTTTTGTGACTTTTCTGTACATTTATTTATTTTTATTTACTTATAAGAGCAAATTATGTTATGTTATGTTCAAGTGCAAAAAGTTTACAGGTTTGTGATATTGTTAAAATTTAAATTTTAAACATTTTAAAAACTGTTGTGACTACAGACTCTTGAGATTTTTTACACAAATAAGAATGTTGTATTAGAAATTTAGTATTAAATGAGTAAATTAAATAAATTAAATAAGAAAACATTTAATTTTGCCAAAAACTGGTATGTTTTGCTGTTTTATAATCAATTTTTGTCAGTTAAAAAATAACCTCTCTAATGCACTTAGTTTATTTTCTTAGAAAATAAAATTTGCTTTCATTTAATTGAAAATCAAACCAATTATTCTAGTCAACAAAAAAAGCCCCTAATGATGAAATCAAAAAATTCTCGTTTCACTTAGACTATAAAATATTTAATAGTAACCAGTAGGTAATTAATATAATTAGTCTGCATAAAAATTGATATTTATACATTATATTTTATATTACAGCTGCAGTGTTAAATGATTACATTTTACCACATAACTAATTTAAAAGATATTGAATAAAGAAATCAGAAATAGTTATAAATTAAAAAAAAAAACACTCAAAACAATTTTTTATAGAAATTAATTAGTTTATGTAATGTTTTATGATACAACAAGAAGCACTGCCTGGGTTTTAGATTTAAAGTACCAAACAAATGGTGTAAAAATAATCTGTCAAGTGTGTTTAGGATTCAAAGTTTTATCGCCGGATAGATTATGTTATTTTGTTAGGCCTATATATATATAATGTCATCTCGTTCTCTTGTAGTTTTAAATTAACGTCACAGATTGTGAAATAAATATAAAATGAAAAAAAAAAAATGTTTTGAGAGCTCGGAAAACGATTATAAACTCCTATAGATGTTATGCACAAATAATTTAAACATTATTTTAGGACGTTTAGACGAAAATAAACGTGTCCTACTTTTGAACCCATGTCCAAAACAATCTCGACGTGTAAAAATATATTTCGGTTATATAATGGTATAAATAATAATACACTGACGCTAGAAAAAAAATTCTATTTATTTCGGATTAATTACCATCTCGACTCGGTATTTAAAGAATAGGCCGTTTTGATGGCGAGTTCTAGATTTTTACGCGTTCAAAATACACGCGTATAATTTGAAATTAATATTACGGTTTCCCGTTTCGTGTCTCTTTGTACTAAAAAACCATACTGCGTGGCAACGATTCGCACCGATGGCGCTACCTGGTAACGAGTCGGTCTCTCAACAGTCGCATGTCCTAGTACGGTGGTACGCCCATAGATGGCGTCGGGAAAAGCGAACTCGCTCGTCTCGTCGTCTCGTCTCGTCGATATCGTTTTTGACTGTTAAATTATTTAAATCGGTCGAAATGAAAACCGTCGAGCGCTGTAGAAATGTGAAACGCGTCGTGTCGGAAAACAATACTCGAAAGTCTATCATAACGGGTCGTAATGCGGCACGTTATCGTTTTATGAGCTTGGGCCCTATAGACTCGAAATTCCCCCGGAACAAAGAATAGAGAAAAAACAAAAAAACCAATCGTCCGCGAGCGGCAATCGGACGAAACGTTGTGACCTATCCGCTACGCACGGGCGATATAACGAGACGCATATTTGAAAACGCGTAGTAAAAAAATTAAAAAATCGCCGCGATCAACTTGTCCCCGCGTCGTCCTGTCGTAAGACCATCTCCCAATAATATTATAATATCGTACGCGCTTCATCCGGTCCGAATGCGACGCGAACAAATCGCGGCCCTCGACGTCGCACTCGACCGTATATCGCGTACTCGTCTGGCATTCGATCGTGTCGGTGTATTAATTCACGCGCGTTTCTCTCAGCGCGGGTATCGCGCGACGCGACGTTATTATCGAAAAACATTAATTGAAAAATGTTTACGAATCCCATCGCTTCGCGCGT
Source organism: Drepanosiphum platanoidis (assembly GCA_948098885.1). Taxonomy (NCBI): domain Eukaryota; kingdom Metazoa; phylum Arthropoda; class Insecta; order Hemiptera; family Aphididae; genus Drepanosiphum; species Drepanosiphum platanoidis. The sequence goes on from OX402533.1 coordinate 13,579,239, forward strand.
TTTCGCTCGGTCTCTCTCTCCGGAGCCCGCGTATTCAATATCTATTATATTATTCGTCCAAGACGTGGCGGCGGCGGCGCCGAGTCGGTTAACACACTTTCTCCGCATACTTCTTCCGCTACGAGCACCGACCGCAGTACCAACCTACACACATTGTATGCAGTCCGTTGCTTTCTATTATGCCGTTCTTTTATTACCGCCGTTCTATTAACAACAACAACAACAACAACAACAATGACAATGACAACAAAACACTGGGGAGCGTGCGATTTCGTTATCGCGAAACGTAACGCGCGGGTTACGTTGACGTTCGTCGTCGTCGTACGCTACACGTTTGTAAAACACCACCCATTACGCGGGGCCGACGAAAAACCTAATCCGCCGGCGATCTCGAATAATTATTATTGTTGTTGTCGATCTCCTTATAGTTGGGCCGTCGCGAAATCGTTAAAACGACCCCGACTACGCACGCGAATCGTCGTGTGGCGAGCGCACGCGACGAATACTGGGTATAACACAAATCGTTACGACACGTTACACGTTTACAAGCTGAAATATTATAAAAAAACATTACGTTTTCGGAATGGAAAACCGATCGATTCTGATATCTCTTAATACGTGACACGCTTTTGTTTTTATACGCATTAAAAGTAATATCGAAAAATCTATATTATAATTATTTTATTATTGTCAAGTGTTATTGACGTCGTTATTTTAACAAATCAAAAATCAAATCGGCATGTAATGAAAAATCACCCTCCCGACGACGGCACTTTACGCCTGCAGCGTTCACATTTATTCAAACTACACAATACGTACCCTTCGGCGACGATTAAGTAAAAACAAAATTATAAAAATAAAAAAACTCCCTCGAGTTATCAAACAGTTGGTGGTGTGACGGCCGTTTTCGGCGAATTCAAATTCAAAGGCCGGCCTCCGATATCGGTTGTCAACGGACAGGTGGAGAGAGGGGAGGAAAAAAGCGATAGGTATTAATGTTGTTATTGTTATTATCACGCACATGCTCTTCCACGCAAACGTCGGCCGTCCGCCTCGGCCGGGCGACGGTGGCGGCGACTGTTGGCGGGAACTTTGAATCGCTCACGCACGTACAACGCCTCCTTATCTCCCGTCGCTCGCGATCACTCGACCCTTTTCACACAAAACAAAGATTTTCCCCGCCGACGCGTCTCGAGTTTAATTCCAAAAATCAAACGATCATACCGACCTCCCCCTCCCCGATTTTCGTCGCGACGACCGACGTCGGAATCGACGGTAACAACAACGATCAAATAATATAACCATGAATTTAATAACGTAAAACGAAGCTTACCGTCGAACTGTCGTCGGCGCAATAACTGCTTTCGTCGTCGTCACTCCACATTTTCATGCGAACGACGCGCGTCGGCTGCGGCTGCGGCACGTAATAATAGTCCTGTTGTAAGTGTTCCTCGGCCACGGCCGCCGTCACGGCTGTCGGCGGCAACAGGGGCGAGAGCAGACCAACCGTCGTCGTCATGTCTGGATATCGTTGTCGCGCGGTCGACAGATCTTTTCGCCGTCACTGCTGATCCGTTGCACTTTCTGATGCTGATCGTCGAAGCGTTGTCACGTCGGTATCGGCGTCTGCGGCGCCGGACCAACATCATATAATGTTCACGACGGCGATAACAGTGGTCTCCGTCCACCGGGCGCCCGCGCGAAACTTCGTCGTCGTGCTGGCGGTCCACGAGCGTCGGGTCGGCTACTGGCGAACAACGGGTTGCCGACGGGTCGGCGTCAGGACGAGCAGCAGTAGAGTCGATCGGTAGGCCTCTCGACGCGTTTCGCACCGACCGCGTTCGACCGGAGCGTACGGCGATTCGGCGTGGGGAAAATGAAAAATACCACGGAAAAACTCGTCGGTTCTCGACGATCGTTCGTGTCGTCGGGGGCCCCCGTCGTCGGAGCGAACACGACGACGCCTCGCGAAGCGAATGAAAAAAAATTCGTTACGGGATGGGTAGGTTTTTCGTTACCGTCGATATTAATTGTGACGATTTATTGTGATTATTATACTATTGTTACTATCGTTGCGGACGGGCCCACACGGAATAGCGCGCGCAAAAGGCGAGACGTGAGCGGTATGCGCTCGGACGACGAGCTGTGTGCGGTTGTGCGCTGCGACGCGTAACTCGTGAATAACACTGCCGCTCTTGTTGACGACGACGCTGCTTTGCTGTTGCTGTTACCCCCGCCGTCTCCGTCGCCGCCGCCGTCGCCCTCCGACCACTCGCCTCCCGCGTCCCATCGCTTCGCCTCCCGTCCCGTCGCCACCACTGCCTCACCTCCACCGCGCCGCCGCGCATATTATACACGCGCACACGCACGACGACCGTATACATATTTTTATACATTTATTCCACTCCGCGTCCGCCGCTCCTCCGCCCGGCCGCCAAACCGAACGCCGCCGCCGCTGCCGCCGCCGCCGCCAACCCGATCGTCCCCCACCGCCGGTCACGATAGCATTGTAAGCGCGCCGCTTCCCGCCGCCGGCCCATCGCGCCGTACCGTTACTACTCTACCACCCGGTCGCCGCCACTCCGCCGCCGACGAAGCGCTTTATACAGATCACAGCCGCGAGTGCGTTTAAACAGCGACGGGGAACGACCGAACGATTTCGATAATCGAGGAGACGCTCTATCGCGATCGAGAACGTCTCGCTCGATCCAAAGTTTTCGACGGACGAGACTCCGTCGTTAGTCCGAATACCCACTCGAAAAAAAAAAACAAACAAAAAACGAAACACGTTCTGTACGAACGTTTTTCAATGCTAGAATACGATTTTTTTTTTAGAAATGAATGTCGCAAGTGCAGTAGAACGTCCTCGATTGTTACTCGCCTATTACTTTTATTTATATAAGACCGACGCGGCGAAAACGAACTGACGAGTGAAATAAAATGTTATAAATACCTATTGAATAAAATTGATCGAGTCGGGAAAGCTCGCTCAGGGAGGTACTGAATTCCCGGTTTTCGAACGTATTCCCAACAATAAACCGAAATATTTCAAAAATAATTCGGCTACTCGTCGTATAATGCCCATAAATAAATGAAATGTCTTAATATGTAAAAATAAAGTATTTAATATTTTGGTGCCTATTTTCTTATATTGCTAGGATGGATCTATATTAAATACTCTCGTTTTAAAAACTGTTCTGGACGGACACAACTGGGATTCGAGGTGTTCTATAAAGCTTAACTCATTTTTAGAAACGACGGCGACGACGACGACTCCTCGTCCGACAATGTAATATACTATAAATAATCTAGGGTAATTTTGATTTATAAATCACATTAAAATATTATTTTAAAATGGCATTAGAGCGTTCCGAGAACGAAGCAAAGAGTGAAAATCGAAAACACACTAAAACCGCATATGCGGGTTCACCGTTCGAATTTTCGTTTCCACGCGTGATGAACAATAACGATATCTCGGCCGGCGTGCGTGGAGTTAATTGTTATTTTAAAATTTAAATATCGCGCGATGCCGGAAGGCGGACCAATCCGTATTATTCGAATTCAATAATAATAATAATTTTCCGTAAAATTCCGTCTCTGTTCGGATTTTTTTTTCCTACTGAATCCGAAAAAAACGATTCGTTCGATTACCGACGACCAATCGCGCGGGTCGCGCTCGATTATTCGCGTCGCGCGTCGCCGTCCCAAAGGCCGGTCCAAAAACGGCGGTATATTCGCGCCCAGTGATATTGTAACAGCGCCGCGCGTACGTATATGGCGCACACACGCACACGTACCGGACAACGTCATACATGCAATGCTTTATTATCACCACGTGCACCGTACGTAGGCGCGCGTGCACGCTCACGCACGCCTCGCCACCGCAATCGGTCGCCCGCCGTCCCTATCGCGTCGTCGTCGGCAGCTCTCCGCCGCCGTCGCCGCCGCCGCCGCCGCCGCCGTCGCCGATGCCATTTTATAAATTATTTCGCTATCTGTACGCGTATTCGCGGACTGCGCGCAACCGACACGCGCGTGCCCGGGAATACCGTGCGAATTATCGCCGCGACGGAAGTGCCGTATTATTATTACGAACTCTCCCGGCGCGCGCGCGCTCGCACAGTCGCGAGATAATAAAATAAAAAAACCCGCGGTGACGTCGTCGGATTTTTAAGACGACAACGAGAAAATCATTCACAATTCTCTTTGTCTCTCTCTTTCTGTCGTCCTAATTTTTATTTTTTCTGCTTCTCCTGTCCGATTTGACGGGCGTTTCGGGTTTTCGGCTCTCGGGATTCTCGTTTCCCCGCGAGCTTGCTCGCCGAGGAGACCGATTTGCCCGTCGTCGCCGCCGCCCGCGCGACGACCGAGGTCGCCCGTCGTCGCCTACCCGCGTGTATTTTTTATCTACGCGCGTATTTTAATAACGCGCACACCGGGTTCGGCCTCACCCAGACCTCATCGCCGTGCGACTATTACTATATACTCCGTGGCCACCTACCGGCTCCTGCCGGTTGAGCCTACGCGGTCACCGATCGCCGCCGCGGTGGTGAATCTTCGCCAAACAGCCTTCGCTCACATCGCCGCGATCACTACTACTACTATTACTACGCGCTACGTCACATGATATTACGATAAAAACATTTCACCGCTCGCGCGCGCGTGTGTAACAACAAACGACGCGTGCGCGCGTTCATAACACCGTGTGTTATGCCCACGAGTGGAAAATATCAACAAAAATAATCGCCGATTTCATTCGATCGTCTAGACGCCGAACGCGCGGCGACCGTTCGCGCCGCGGATAATAATACTCCGGGAAAAGAACATAAGAGCCAAAGGGAAATGCAAATATTATGGATATTTTTAATATTATTATGAATCGGGTCGGTGGCGATGTTTAAACTCCTCGACCAAAACGGTTCGAGAACAATGGCCGTGTGCTCTTTGAACAATATTTCACACCGGCGTGTGCGCGTAACCGTTTCTCCGAAACGAAGAGCGCGTAACATGACCGATCGATAAGAACAACGTTATATTTAGAATTAATCGCCGTTGATAATGATTATTATTATTGTTCGACTGAAGAAAAAAAATTATTTTTTATCATTCGTTCGCGGTTTTATCAATTTTCCGTGGCCTCAGAAACGATTGGCCGAATGACGTAATCGCGGGGAAATATTTCATTTGCCGCCGCGCCGCCGCCGCCGCCGCCGCCGCGATTAATACGAGCAGAGAGAGAGAGAGACACGACGGAGAGAAGCAAAAATAAAAATAAAATAAAAAACCAAACGGTATTGGAATAATTATTATTTTATTCTACGATGAATTCACAAGAGTAAAAACTCTCGTCGACGACAGAGAGTCGGAACGAGCGGAGCATGTGTTTTTTTTTTAGTAACACTGATAATAATTTTCTGACGTCGAAGTTTGCCGCCGAAAGATATGTGTGTGTATATTTACAGCGGCGTATCGCCCGTCGTGTATAAAATATGGACGGGCGGGCGAGGCGGAGGGTTTGTGTGTCGGTTACTGCATTTTTTAATTCCGACACACACGCACACGAGCGGAGCGAACTCGCGCTACAAACACGCGCGCACACACACACACACACACACACACACACACACGCGTTAACCCACACACGTTCGAACGGACGCACACGCACGCACCGCTAGTTGCCTACACTGCCGACAATGAGGCCTGCCGTTAGGTGCGCCGTTGTAGAGTAGTCGCGACGAGATGTTATTACATTCGTGTCCTTACTGTCCGCGAAAAGCCCGCTTATTTTCAAAAAAAAATAAATAAATAAATAAATACAACGCGGCGACACACGACGCGGTCGGAAAACGGCGGCGCTCTCGGTTCGTGGGGCCGCACAGTGGTCCAGAATGCATGTTTAGCGGGGCGAAATTAATACCGTATACATTTTTGGTTAGAAAACTGTGTGATAGGTCACATTATATGTTTAAAAGGTCACTAAATCCAAATTTAACTTTTTTTTTTAAATTAACCCATTATTTAGAGAGTTACCGGGGGAGGAGGGGGAAGGGGGTATTTATTTCAATTTTGTAAAAATAATATTTTGAATATTTTTGACATAGATTAAGGAGAGCTGATTTTAAAAATGATATTAAACCTTATTCAATCCCTTAAATTCAAAGTTAGGAGCCGATAAAATATGGTAAGAGGGTTTTAAGGGGTTGTTTTTTAGTTTTATACAAATCTGAACAAAAATTTGATATCAATTTTAAAATAAACCTCTAATAAATATCTAAAATTTTAATTTTCATACCTTGATAATAGCTAATATTTTTTTTCTACTGTAGTAAATTGCCAATAATTAATAACAAATAAAATATGAATTATATATAAAAATATTATACAGTGGAACCTCCATTAATCGTGTTTTGATTATCCGTATTCGCGATTAACCATACTCACTGTTCCAAAAATTCTTTTGGAGGCCTACCAGGTTTTTTTTTATCAGGCTTGACAGCAATTAAAGGAAAAGTAAATTCTGTGTCTAGTCAACCTTCATATTTTATAGTGAAAATATTAAAGGTGCGATTGCATGATGCCCATTTTTTAGCTAAATTTCGTGAAAAATTATGAATTTGATTTTCAATTTGATAAATATAGCCGGTATCCCAACTTTCGTTACCATATTTGTTAACAATAAAGTTTATTAAATGTTTTTTGGATTTAACTCTGAGGAAATAAGTTACTTTTACTTCTTAGTTCATTAAACTGTAATCGGTGTGTCAATATGTCTTCAATAACGTTCTCTGAAATATTATATTAAATTTGTAGAAATTAATTTATAAAACACTCAAAGGCAGCTAAAGGCAGACAAATTATACATGGTTGAAAAGCTGAGAACTTGCACTATAACCTACAATAGCTCACTTAAAGGCGAAATTGGGCGGATTTTATTTATACCCTATTGAAGTTCCGAAATCAACAATTATACCATAGTTATACATTACAATGAAAATAAATATAGGTAAGAGTATCGATTTTTAAATTTGATTAAATTACCTTCAATCTCCATGTCCATGTTAGTTGAAAATCAATTTTAAAAATTAAAAAAAATTACAACAATATGTGAAAAAAAATTTATTTCATTTGTCGCTGTTTACGCGAGAAATGAACGTCGTACAAGCATATACTTACACAATTGCATTTCTTATCGGTAATTACGTTGATATAGGTACATAAAATGTCATATTTGTAATCAGTATGTTGTAGACAACCAGTTTATGATCTGATATCTATAATAATACGACATTTTTTTTTTTAATTTCGCCCCGCTAAACATGCATTCTGGACCACTGTGGGCCGACCGGAATTTTTCGCTCGCCGCGAAAATCGCACTCCGTCGACACGTCCCCCCGTGTTCGGCCGGCCAAAACGTTTTCTCTCGTCTTTCCGCCGCGCGTATTTTTCTCCCGTCTCTCGTTGTATTTTCGTCATTATCAGTCGTCGCCGTCGTCCCGTACTTTGTGCCTGCCCCCACGCAGTGTCGTATTTATTTCATCACGACATCCAATCCTAATCGCGTTTGACGACTGAAAAACAATAATTATTATTATTATTATTATCACTCGCGCGATGCAAATGCGCGTTGAATTATATAATAACAATATATTATATTATGCGTTTCCCTTTAGTATCGTAATGAAATATTATAATATTAATATTGAATGGAAAAAAAAAAAAAATGTTATACCGACGAGACCCGCGCCGCGTTCGAATATTACAAAATCATTGCCCCCCCCCCCTTCTCTCCGCGGCGAACATGATTTATCGCGGTATCGGCGATAACGCGTCGTCGAATTTTTATCCAAACTCTCCGAAGAAAATATAATAATAATTTTAACGTATAGAAACGAAAACCAACATTCGTACGAATAAAAATAATAATATAATATCTTAAAACACATATTATATACATTATTAAAGGAGGACGCTGTCGTCGTCGTCGTCGTCGTCATTATCATAATAATAATGTTCTTATTATTATTATTATTATTATTATTATTAAAGCTTGTAAGCCAGAGAACGAACGACGAGAGAGGTCGGTGTCGGCAACACTGTCGGTGTGTAGTGTTGTTGTGAGTGGAACGGCGGCGGAGTAGGACGGGCGGCGGCGCGGGAAGGCCGCCGACCATATTATAATATAGCTGGTTGTTTTGTAAAAACGGCGTTCTCCGCCGCCGTCGTCGTAGTCGTTGTAGCCGCCGTCGCCGAAGTAACGCGGCGTCCGATGTACAAAGCCGCGTCGGTCGAGCGGGCGGGCGCGGCGGCACGGGGTCGACGGGAGGAGCGCGGCGGCGGCGGCGGCGGCCGACCGACTGGCGGCGGCGATTTGGCGGCGGCGTACGACCGAAACGAGTCCTCGGTTTCATAGTACCGATATAACATGTCCGTAATAACGCGCATATTATACACGTCGACTCGTGAGCGTTGCAGTCGCCGCCGCGGCATTGGTGCTGGACGCGACTGCGATGCCCTTCGGAATTCGTTATTAAGAGGAAAGGAAAGAGAGAGATAATAATATAATATAACAAATATATATATTGTAGAAAAAGCGCGCGATAGCGCACATTTTTCGACGAATCCCAATGATATTATTCAGAGTCCCGGGACTCTCTCTCTCACACACACACACACACACTCTCTCTGCGCGCCGTCGTCCAGTAAACATACTATTATATTACAGGCCTTTGCGCCTTTATTAGTCCCGGACCCATTGGATTTCGTCCGAAACGAGCGGCTCTATTCCCTACGAACCGAGACTTTGCGAGCCCCCGCGTCCAAAACGATTCGCACGTACTGTCGACGGCGTAACGATTGCGACGGCCGTTTTTCACGAAACGTTCGCCGTCGAGCCGTGTCCGAGAGCGCTTCTCGTCGACGCGCGGCGACGAAGAACGATCGCGATGGCGCACGTATGTTATATTATAATGTATTATTATCGTGGCGGCGATGACGATGACGACGACGACGACGGGTGAAAATGTTTTTGTCGCGCTCTCCCTCGCCGCGACAAAATCGGTCGGAAAACGCGCGTGAGTCATGCGCGCCCGTCGTATGACGCACGCGATTAACAATATTATTTTTATTACGAGTGTGCGCGTCTCCCGATCTCTTATCGCCGCGGATTCGCGGGCCCTGTCGTCGGTTTTTGGGCTCACGCCGAGCGGATCCGCAGATGTTCACGACGCGAGCGCCAAAAGTGCCCAGTGACTGCGCGTCGTGTGACCGCGCGGCGGCGGAGGGGTGCAGGGCCGACGGCGATACGTTTTTACGCTAGACCCGGGGTAAATGAAATTTCATTCGAGTCGGGGGTTAGGGGAGAATCGAACAAAAATTCACCTCGCGCGTTTTATCGAGTCGGCGCCCCAGAATTCAAAACTGTACCGGCCCTGAAAAAAGGTTTTTTTTCCGTAAAGAATATCGAAACTTTTGAAAAACTCGTGGTTTTTTTCAATACCGTACTGTGAGACATTGCATATATTTGAGACGAACATGGTACACCGATAGAATGGCACTCTTTAGAAGGTAGTTTCTAAATAGGTACTCCATGGTATCCGTTGTCGTTTTCTTGTTTACCGGTCGTTTACCTGTTGATGAAAATAATTATTTAGAAGAATCCGATGTAAACAAAAAAATATGAAATACAAGATCGATGGGGTAGAGGTGACGGACGATTTGAGTTGTTGATTGTTGTTAAAAATTGAAATCGATATAATATTGATCTCGAAAAATGATTTTGAATGAAAAAGGGCAGATGGATAGGCCTAAAATTCTATTTTCTATGGATCTAATTAATAACATTACGAATGATTTATTTTAAAAGTATCGTCAAATCGAAATTCGTTAAAATTTAATTTTCCAATTTGTTCTCTATAAAGAAAAATTTATGTAAAATATTGTACTACATTTTTAAAAAAACATTAGAATTTAAATTAAAAATTTTAAGAATTTTAACTAGGTAAAAAAAGTGTGTACATTTTTATTAATATTTTACAAAAAAAAAAAAACAGAAAATAAATAGCATAAATTGTATTAAAATGTTTCAAAATTATCTATTATCTATAAAATACTAATACAAGTATTCAGTAAATATATAAATGAGCTAAGGTTAATATTTACAAAATAACTAATATCGTATAGATCTACATATACCGGATCTATATCGGATTTCATCAAAAAATTAATTTTCTAACTCTTTTGTGACTTTTTAGTAAATTTTATTTTGTTCCATAGAAAAAGCTACTCGACTAGAATATTGTACTGTATTTTCAAGTTTATTTAATAATAAGTATTAATTATTGAAATGTTTATGAATTTTTAACTGCAAAAAGTTTGTAGATTTTCGTGATAGTGTCTAAATCTAAATTTCAAACACTTTTAAAAAAAAAAGTTTGGACTCCATGTAAATCTGCAGGTTTTTAAAAATATTTACACAAATAAAATCATTGTATTAGAAACTTTGTATATAATTTTCAAGGCTTTAGGTTCAATCAAAATTATTTTATCGATGTGTTCCGAATAAAAACTAAAAAATACAAAATGTTTCAAATGTCTACGAATAGCACATGAAATTCAAAATATTTTGAAAATATACTACCTGTATAAAATAGTAGTATAAATATTTAATGAAAATTTCAATACCTTATGGGTATTACTTTTTGAATTACAATACGATAGAAAGTTTGATTTTATCGAAAACCGGTATGTTGTAAATTTTGCCGTTTTTTGTAATTTTTTGCCACTTTTTCGCAATCGCTTTGAAAACTGTAAAGACGGTTTTCAAAAATGACTTATATAATGTACCAATGAGACAAATTTTAATATCAGAAATCATCTTTAAAGTTAATGATTGGACCAAGCTTCTGGTCAAAACTGTATCCACAGGCAGAAAAGAAAAAATGTAAAAAAAAACACACTCATCATGGTAAAACCAATAGCTTATTAGTTTTTATCACATTATTTACATACCAAGTTCGGTGAAAATTTACTATTTCTTTTTTCAACATGATGGTTGCATGTCTAGCTGTTTTAATTTTAATCGATTTGTGTTTAAAATGAATCTTTTAACTTTTTCCTTTTTCGAACGCAAAAGCACAGGAAAAGAGCCCAATTTATTTGTCCTAAATTTTGACCACGAAAGAATGATTTGAAAATAATAGATAGAAATCCTAAAGTATTTGGAGGAGGGGCTTAAGTATATGATAAAACTTTAACATCACAATTTGTTATATAAAATAATAATACTTAATTTGAAATAGAAAATGAGTCAACCTGATTTTGAGAGTCGAATCGAATTCGCAAAAAACTTTTTGTTATGTTGTCAAAATCAAATCGAACTGTATAGATCATAAAAATAATTTACCGAATTCGAACACTATATTTCGTATTACAATCTACATCGAATGATGTAAAGTTTGTTTTAAAATTAATTACAAGTTAAAATTGTAAGCCATACGCGTACTAAAGACCCAAATGTTCGGTTTTGTTCAATATTCGAATCACCTATATAATAACAAAGTATTATTAAAGTATTTATGATTTAATCTAATTATATCTAATACTTGACTGGCAGTCACTGTCAAGATTCTTTCAGATTTTTTTATTTTAGTATAGTTGAACTCATTGTATTGTTTTTTGAGTGCACATATTGAAAATTATTCGATATTTTCAACAAACTTAACATATTTATATCAAACGATTTTGTTAAAATGTGAAAATGGTTAAAAAATGTGTGCCCCATACCTAGTCACAAAAACAGGAGTTTAAAGACGTTTAGATTTTTGAAAAATAAAAATCATCAGATTATTTTCAAATTTGAAACAGTTGTGACACGGTAAAGTCAAGATTTAGAGCTATATTTTACTAGTCAAAATTACTTTAAAAATATAGGCAAATCTGAATCTGGTGATGAAAAAGATGTTTCAAACCGTTTCAAAAATACAAGTTATATACCGTTACACGCGCCAAAAGAACAATTATTATTGAAAATTTCACGATAAGTACATTTCAGTATCCCTTAGGGTCCCCTAAAAAGCTCATTTCAATGAAAGTTTATCTGACCAAAGTATTTAGTGTTACTTGAAATCATGTATATTATATGAAAATTAATACTAAAAGAAATTCAATTTTAATTATGCCATATGACATTCAGTAACTTATTTTGTTAGTAAATTTTTTTTTCTCGGGGGCTTCATCTATTTTGGTTTGTAAATAATTTTGAAAATTATTGCTCTAACGTTTCATTGTTCATCTTCTATTATTCGTGCGTTCGGGTATACTACATTTTTTTCCGTCCCGCTTTTTTCCATTATTTCAACAATATTATGACTATAATATCTAAGATCACTAGTCCGACGATTCGTTTAAATGCACAAAGTTGCACGTGACATTGTAACATTAAGATCATGAAAGTTTGTCTAATCCTGTTGTAAACACGTGGTATACATTTTCCTCGTCGAGGAAAATCTTTTTCCAATTTTTAACGTGTTGTGGTGCGCGACAGGCGTTTCGACCACGTGTGAGCGTGCCTCAGAGACGCGTTTAAGTTTTCGAATAAAACGCTCGGCAAAGGAGGAAAAAAACGTTACGATATTTGTATTAGAAACGCTGCCGCTCCGCCTTCGCCTCCGCCACTCGGTCCGCGCGCCTCGATAATAATAATACTGCGACGACGGCGGCGGCGGCGGCGTTACGCCGCGGTATACGTGAAAAGAGAGTCTAGTGTTCCATATAAATATACTATTATCCTGCCGTGCAAGTACGCTTTTCCTTCCGAATACCATGCGCGCGCGAAATGAAAAATTAAATTTAAAAACACGTGAAAAACAACGAACGATTAACGCGAAAAGTTACCCTTTTCGCGTTAACTGCATACAGTACTTTATGTGTATACTGTAGGTAAATATAAAGACGTTTGAATGTAAAAAAAACCATTGTCGTTTCGAGGGCTTGTTAATTAAAATTGTTAGTCTGTTCGAGGACATTCGATGGTAATATGCGCCGCCGCCGCCGCCGCCGTCACCGTTACCTCCGCGTAGATTATATATGCGCGCTGCAACGCAGTGTAATAATGTAATATACGCGAGGCGTTCACTGCGCGAATTGAAGAATATTTTACAATATCCGTCTGCTTCTTTTGCGTTTCAATTAATTAATTCGTTAATTAATTAATAGTTTGTTTTTTTTTCATTTCATTTTAAATATAATTATTTTAATTGGGAAAAATAGTTATTGCTTATAAATATTTTTCGACGTGTTGAAAAAAAAATAATATGTATAAAAAAAAAAATGCGGACTAGATACCGAGACTGCAGGCTGTTGTTGAACACGCCACGGTCTCGGTTCGCTCAACTCGGCGCACAAGATATAGTTTATCAGTTCGTGTTCTATTTGTATTATTATCAATTTGAAAGCAACGACGAATCATTGCACTCGAAAAATGATTTCCCGTAGAGAACAGTTCACTTTATGATATTGTTTTCTCTCTCTCTCTCTCTCTCTCTATACGGGTTTTTTTTTGCAAAACATTTTAAATACTCATAAATTCATAACAATTTACAATAGATACATATACGCACGGGTACTTAAGGTTGTCAGAAACTTCTCGAGTTTATGGTGTGATGTATTCGCGTGAACATATCAATATTTGAATGAATAACTTTTGTCAAAATACAATTTTAACAATATTATTAATAATACCGCGAAATGAATCACGTAACTTTTGAATTTATAAATTCCTTTATATTTTACATTTGGATAATTATTTATGTATAGTTGGATTCAATTAGCACCATTAAAATTTTAAATTTTTATTCTAAATCATAGAATCTAAATTTCGATTTTATTATTTATATATTTAGCACGAAAATAAAACACCCAATAAATAATATCAATTTAACTGATTAAATACATTATATTATATGAATGAATGAATATAAAGTTCGTGTACTCAATGTGATTAATATTTACACGTTGATACGATTTTAATTTATATAGATATAGATTTAAAAATTTAATATTAATAAGATGCCGACAGTGAATTAGAGCATTAAATATTATATGAAATAAAAAAATTAAATTATCTTCAAAACTATTCGAAATTGTCGAATACTTTCATTTAATATATCATTCATAAAATAAAAAGATATTTCGAAAATTTTGAAGTAAATAATAAGTCTTTTGAAATGTATAGTTTTTTAAAATACAAAATACTTTTGTTCAAAATTGTTTTGTCTAACAAACAATACTGTTTTACAGTAGTTTTTAGCAATATTATTTTAAAAACAGCAGAGACTCTGTTCTAAAAAGTACGGCTCCATTCACTAATGGAGCAACATGCTTGTGTTAAACTTCTAGGACTCTCTCACTTTTCCAAAAAGTACTTCCTCAAAAAAGAATAAAATACTACAAGATATACATTTAATTTATATTAAAAAAATTATGTTTTTCCTTTAATAGTACATTAAATTGGATAAAATAATGTTGAAAAAACGACTGATTGATATTATTGAATTGTTTTCATCAATTTTAAATCGTTGTAGAGAAATGATTCTGGACGATGTTAGGCTGATGGATCTATGGAGTCTCTGTTTATATTTTCTATAGATAATTAATTACATTATATATCTTTTTAATTCGGTTGATCATATGTATATAGTATATACACTGTTAAACGAAATTTTGTCAAAAAAAAAACAAACTAAAATCACTTATAGGTAGGTACCTAATTAAAAATCTTTTTTATTGTAAATAAAACGCAAATTTCATTAAAATATTTCTAAAATTTTATAAAATTTCGAAAATTTGATGATTTTTTTGTTATATTTAGTCCGTTTTTCACAAATTGTTGGTAAAACTATTGTAGGGAATTGAAAAAATGACTTCTCTAATGCATCGACCGGACAATATTTACTTTCCGTGCCGGTGGTGTAAGAGTTGAAAATCAAACCGATTATTCTAATCAAAACCGCGAGGACCGACAGCAGATAAAAATAAACATAAAAAAAAACACTTGCACACATCACGGTAAAATCAATACATTCCTCGTATCACGCAGAAATAAAAATAAAGATAGGTATAGGTATAACTCGCAATACGTTCAGAATTTGAAATAAGGATACGGTCCCGTCACTCGTACAGTTCCTTACGTCCATCGACAAACGCATTACGTTACGAGAGAATTTCATATTTCCTGGCATTTTCGTCGGGAGACTTAACTGAGCTTGACGTAAAACAGATAACAGAAAATAGACCACGCAGTGCGCAAGTTGCGGCACAGCAACGTTTCTTTTTTTAAACGCCTCGGTCGTACACAAACGATTCCGCGCTCTCTTAGCGCCTCGGTCGCTCCGTTCGAAAATATTCTTCGGTAAATAACAACACCGTGTATAACGCGTCGTACGTAATCGTCACGTCGGATACATAATAGGTTAAGGAACCACGTCGAAGACGTCGCTCAAGTCCCGGTCTTGTAATCGATATTAGGTATAAACATTGTGTAAACAATTAAAAACAAGGTTCACACGACTAGGCGACCGACGAAAACCTAGGACGCGATTCACTCTATGACGGTGTAAAATGAAATATTTACAAAAATAAAAAATTTTTTTTGAAAAAAAACTGGCCCGCGATTTACATCATATAATCGGATTTTGGGACGCAACTGATTTTGAATTCGTTAATTAATCGAATTTTACGTAACGACGTCGGCGGTGCCGCGACCAATTTATGTCGTCGTAGGATTACGTAAAGCAACTACTGTCGTGAGCGGCGTACTACGGTTGTTGTTTTTTTTTTTTTCTGTCCGTCACGTAGATAATAATACAACGCAGGTATAACGCGTACGAAAATTCTGTGAATTCGCAGATTTTTCCGAAAAAACATCGGATGAACGTCATGGAAAATGTATAGTGTAACGGAGTACGTGCGCGTCGCTGTTTCGACACCGTTTCTCTCGTGCAGCACCGCCGACCACCCAAGAATGGGTACGCGGCCGAGCGACAGTCTAAACGCGCAATATCGTTCGGACGCATTTCAAGTGTTTTTCTTACGCCGCCCGACAACTTTGGGCCCGTGATAATTTTCAATCGCGTTTCAGGGAATAGTTTCGGAGTTGACCATTACGGTGTAGAATTATTATAGGTCAAAGGGGAGTAGGAAAAAAAAATTGGAATTCGGATTAAAAATTATCAACGCCGTGGCGGCGGCGGCGGCGGCTAGTCAAGACGTGCAAGAGTCGAGACGGCGGCGGAGGCAATACAGCGACGGGTCGCCGAGCGAGCGCGGCTCGTGGCCGCATTTACGAGCGTTCGGATGTTGGCTGCACTGCTTTAATAATAATAATATTTTACTAGTACGCGGCGGCGGCAACCACTACTACTTCTGCCGCTTTGTGCATCGTGGCCGAGTACGCCGTTGGAAACCGTGCGACGGCGATGGTTCCATCGGCGGCGGCGGCGGCGGCGGCGGGCCGTCGTCGTAGCGTATAGTATAGTATAGTATAGAGAGAACAGTCGTTTCACTGTCGGTCTCTCCTCTCTCTCTCGCGCGCGCGCGCTCTCTCTCTCTCTCTCTCTCGTTCACCCTCTCTCCGTTACCTCGACCCTCTCGCCTCTTCCGTTGTGCCTCTCTTTCGCCCTCGCCCGATCGTCCGTTCAGTCTCTCTCGCTCGCTCCCCCTCTCCTCTCTCTCACTCTCTCTCTCTCCGTCCATCCACCGCCCGCCGTTCATGCTCTCCATCGTCACGTTTTCCGTCTCTCTCGCACGCTCTCTCTTTCCCTTCGTTCCGTCTCTTCCCGTTCCCCAATCGCCCCCTACGCCGTGCGCGCGTAGTAGTAAACTATCAACAGCGCCGCCGCCGTTCACAGTCCTTCGCCTACCCGCCGCCGCCGCCGCCGCCGACTGCTGCACGCCGCACCGTCATAGTTTCGTTATGCGAGTGTTGTGTTGTGTGTAGAGGAGCAGCGTTGTAGTGGGACGCGGTGGTGCAGCTGCCACGCAGTTATGGCAGTACGGCCGGGCGGTGGGTGGTGGAGGACTATATAGGACCGTAGGGCCCTAACGCACGCGCTGTGTATATATATATATATATATATATAGTATATATATACACATTGTATATATATATATACTATACTACATATGTATATATATATATACATTTATTTATATGTATATACATATGTATTTATCGTGTATATATATATACTCGGAATACACATACACACGTAAAACATATATACATGTATATATTTATATATAATATTATATATACACGTAAAAGTCATCGGTAGAGGGCGGGTGGTGGTACCGTTTACGGGCCGCCGCCGCCGCCGCCGCCGCCGCCTCGGGTACGTACGCCGTTTCGGGCGGCAATAGCGGCGGACCGAAGTGAGTAAACTGCTCTCTCTCTCTCTCTCTCCTCCGTCTCCCTCTCGCGCCGTTTCTGTTTCTCTCCGGTTCTCCCTTCGCGAGCGCGCCGATTTTCCCTACGAACACGCCGCCGCGCGAACATAAAAGAACTCGTCCCTGCGGCAGCGGGTCGCAAACATCCTACGAGCGTGCCGCTGCGTCTGTTCCTCCGTCGCCTACGCAGCGCGGCTGCTGCTGCTCTGCGCGTGACGCGCACGCGGCCCCGAGACCTCTCGTCCATGTCAGACTCGCGGAGATTTCGCGTCGAGGGGCGACGAATTTTCAAACGCTCTCCCCATCGTCCCCCGCGCCGGCGACGACGACGACCAAAGCATGGCTTTGGGCATACGCACCGGAGCCGACCTAGGCCGCGAACGTATGCCTCCTCCATACGTTTTTAGCCGTCCCTCCGGAGGCGATCGTCTTTACCGCGCGCGTAGAAAACCGCACGTGCACGGGGGGGACGTCTCGGCGGTACGCGAAAATGATACGGACACGGAAATCGAAGTAAAATTTAATAACGCTTCGTAAGACAAAAAAAAAAAAAAAAATTACACGAATATACACACGACATCGGACGAATTTATATTTTACGCGATTTTTCCAAGCGCGAAATCCGTAAATGGATTTTCCAATTTCACGATTTATCGTTACCACCGCGCCCGTCTTTTTCGGCGTTTGAAATCATACCGAGATCGATATACTACGGTACAATACACACAAAATAATAAAACAACAATTATTTTTTCCCTTCGACGTTTTACAAGTATTTCGTCGCGTCTAAATTTGCCGACCCAAAACAAATTGCCACCCTACGCAAGCTGTCTATTTTGTCCGGCCCTGCCCCGTCCCCTACAAACACTATTGGGTGTACGATTTTTACTCGGAAGTTTTGCTTCCAAAATGTATTAATATTTCCACGGCGACCGCGATAATAATATTGAAATAATGACTTTTTTCCTCGTTCTAAAATTAATACTTTGTCGGCGCCTAGAGTCGGATCAACCCGTTGCGCTCAAAAACGATACGAATTCAAAACGTTCGTCGTTTACCACGTTATATCATACAACAGTAATGTAGGGCGCCGCGTGCCCGTCGAAGAACTCGTCTCCGTTTATTGTTATTACGTTCTAGTGTAATGGTTTTTTTATTTTTTTTTTTTCTCGAAATTAATTCCGATACAGCGTTCGCGATGATACTATTGCGAGTAGAAAAAAAAAAAAAAATTAATAAATATAATCGTAATCACAAGAACCACGTCAGTGGTGATGATGCTGAAGCGGCTATATGTTGTGGTGAAAGCCACTGCCGCTGTTCTTGCTGACGCTACTGCCGCCGTGTCGGTCAGTGACCGGGACACTGTGCCGGACGCCCTCGCTCTCTCTTGCGCGCACCTAAATAACTACAACGTTAATAAATATATATATATATATATATATATATATATATATATCCACCAAGTACCGATTCTCGAGTGCCATGGCTGAACTCTACTCGAGAAACTTTACGAAAACTATAGTATAGGCCCGGCGTAGATGTGTACATATAAATTACCAAGTATATAGTGAAATCAATTCAAATATCGAAAATTCAAAATAAACAGTTCCAAAGACCGAATCGGATTGGTTTTTTTTTTTTTTGGTTTTATCAAAAACGCAGATATTTAATTTGTCCTTAGTACTTGGTAGAGTTAAAATGCGTTATGTAGGTGCGGTATATCCCAAATGTCCCCTGCATCACCTTTTTATCACCGTGGTAAATCAATTTTATTCGAATACTTTCCCTGCAGTTATCAGTAAGAGCATTCAAATCGAATGGCGTGAATTTCGAGAAAAAATTCAAAATTATCAAATTTTTTTTATGAAATTTCGTTTTTAAAATTGTCGAGATCAAAGTTTTTTCGATTATATTATATTTAAAACGATTTTTAAGAAAAAACTATTTAAAATTGAGTAAAAATTGACCAAGTAATTATAGT
The DNA here is from genome assembly GCA_948098885.1 of Drepanosiphum platanoidis. Lineage (NCBI taxonomy): Eukaryota > Metazoa > Arthropoda > Insecta > Hemiptera > Aphididae > Drepanosiphum > Drepanosiphum platanoidis. Next base: position 13,598,665 of record OX402533.1, read on the forward strand.
TATGTTAGCAAAACACGAATCACATGCTTTAATCAAACTCCATTGTAACGCGAATTTTATTAATTTCTACATTTATATTACAAAAGGTATCCTAAACATTTCAAATTTTGACTAAGCGTGACATAGACGTCTCTTTTTGACCTATAATCGATTGAAATTGTCAGTTTGAAGTGTTTTTCGAAAATTAATTTGTACAATTTTTGAGATGTTTAAATTTGATTAGCTAATCAATATGTATTAATATTTTTATAAGAACTTAACTTTAAATTTTGATAAACATTTGTTGTTTTTACGAATAACGACGTTTTTTTTTAACATTTAAATTTATATGATAAGTAACAATATTATTATGATAGTTTAGAAAATTCGGTTCCATCAGTTTTTTTTTATATAAGAATTCAAAGTTCTACTTACTATATTATTAGTAATAAATTATATTGCATACTTGTTTCTTTTTGTTTTTAATCAGTGATTTTATGTGTTTATGCTTGAAATTGTTATAAAATATTACTTTAACTTCATTTTTGGATCCTAATAATTATTGTATCTATTTAGACTTTCTCAAAATTATCGTTAACAGTTATTTTCATGACCCGAAATCTGTTGGAAATAATAATTTTTTAAATGTGATAGTATATTATTACTTTTAAATTTTATAAACATCCTTCCTAGTGACTCACATAACTCACATAACTCTTGTTTATTACACAATGATTTCTGGATACCTTTTTGCCGTGTAAATTAATAATACAACGAAAATTATAATTACATTTTGTAACCAATTATACCTGTTGGAAATCGAGACTCGGCTTTAACATTGATCATTTTATGATATACACTTTATTGGACAAAATTTTTGAATTAGTATTTGAAAGACAACTTGACATTTGGCTTGATAGTTGAAAATTGTATTAAACTCAACACTCGAATAAATATTTGACAAAATACTCAAATCGAATTGATGTTCGAGTACTTATATACACATAATATTAAAACTCAATATGACCTAAGCTGATTTTAATAATCAATGTTCCACACCTACACTATAATTTTTATATACGTGTACGCCTACAGGTATTTTAACATTTTATTCGTAGACATTTTGATTTACGAATTCGTGTGTATTTTTCATTTAAATTTCACTGTCATGCGTACGGTATACCTATGTGCACGGATGCACGATACCGTGTATCTTTACCATGATTTCTGAGCTTACGAATATATATGGAATTGAAATTTAAATACCAGCTTATAATAACTAGCATATCAATACGTCAAAGAGTAAAAATTATATTATATCAGTACACTTTTACAATAACTAATCATTCAATTTTATTTTAAAGAATTCCAAGATTAGGTACCATAAAGTTGTTACCTTTGACATTGTAGTTGGAATACATTTTATTTACATTTGTTTTGTATAAACACACGCACACACACATGCACACACACACACATACACACAAACACATACGTGCACGCACACACACACACACACACACGCACACACATATATATATTCATATTATGTAGTATTCGTTGTTTTTTCTCATTTCCTGTAGTCTCATTTTCTGAGAGTTGCGAAGTTTGAAAAAAATATTTTTTCATAGTAACCGTTGGGAATTCAAAAAATGATCTATATAATGTACTACAATCTGCAGTATCAAATCTCTAATCAGAGCGTAGGATACATTTAAAAGCATTGCTCCAACAAAAAAATACGTCTCGGTTAGAACATAAAAAATACACCACTTTAAATGTAAAGCCAATAACTTCTTCGTTTTTGCTATGCTAGTGGAGTTGGGTAAAAACTCACTAATATAACCAATAGGGTATTTTCTTTGGTATTTCCACGAAGTATCTTTTTGAAGCTCATTTTTTTTTTTAAAATCTGTATGGGTTCTTCTAGAAAAGATAAATTATTAGTATTCAAAAGAAAACTGGGACAAAGTAGTTCACGAGGTTCAGATATACCGGATCACAGAAAAATATTTCTGTAAATGCATACATTTTGGATAACAGAAAGTACCAATTTTTATAAGTCAAATCAGTACCAATGTTATTGGGGATATTTTTTATTGGCCGGTAAATAAAATTTATCATTATATTACCTTAAAAATTATAAATATTAATTTCTTTTTAATTTGTATAGATTTTATAAATACATTTAGATACAATATTGATTATTAAATTATATGTTATTTATTTATATAATTTATAGAGTGACCATAGAAATCACTAAGAAAAAGAAGCCATTTTCTTTGAAATTATCATAAAAGTAATTTTTGGTAATAGAGTTTTTGTGGATTATCTCAAAAAAAAAAAACCATATATAATTTAATTAACACATAGGGAAATGTTTTCCACAGCAAAAATGTCAAACCTAAGATAAGTAAATAAATAAAAATCATTATAAGGTCCCAATTGTATACAATTAATATTTGCCTATGTATTCATATATTAAACAAATTCAATGATTTATCAACAATTTTTCATGTGTTATGCTTTTTATTCAATTATTTTTATTTTTTTTTAACAATATTTCTAATCATAAAACTCATACCGAAAATATTATTATATTTCAAATGAACAAGTCATATCTTAAAAGTGTATTATACTCAAAGCTATTTAACAATTAAGTAATATTCAATAATTGTATGATTTCAGTTTTAATTAAATTTAAATGAAGTATTGAATAATGACAAGTAATAGATAATAATTTAAAATGTTTTTATGCATTCAGAGCTATTATTTATAATTATAATTTATTGGTACCTATATTACTGATTTGATAACATTATGAAACGCCGAAACATTAATTAAACACCAACATCAGTTTTTATATAAAAGAATTAATTTAACATTAATTTCATTGTGTTAAAATATTATATAAATGAGACGGCTTTATTTATTTTTTTTACAATAATTTTTACGATTTTACACAAAAGTATAAAAGTATTGCTATATAGGTATTGCAAGAAAAAAAAGGCCAAGAGTGGTAAATAGGGGCATTTGATAATAATAGGCATTAGTTGATATGCGTATGATTTATAGTTTGAATAGTATAGTATAATAATATTATTTCACATTGTATTTTCATAATATTAGTGCTAGTTCTAGAAATGTATATATTATTTTTCGTTGCATGTAACAATGTGTTGTTTTTGTTTTTACAAAGGTCCCTAATAACCGAGAAGGCATAAAATAGTCATTATGTTACATTTTTTTAAAGTTTTATTTATCATATTAGTTTTGGTGTTTTAGAAAACTCATATTTTCTCTATAATTAGTCAATGAAATTGTTTATTTCGGGGCTCTCAATCAATAAATTATAAAAATACAAAGCAAAAACCGTAAATTTATATAAAAAATATTTATTTTTTCAGTCTATTAGTCTATGCCTGTAATGTATTACAGATAGTAGTCAGTGTTATGAACTTATTTATATGATCATTTGTCTAAATTCTAAAAGAATATACCTCTGGAATAGAAAACGAAAACAATCTGTTTCTAATGTTTTTTTTTTTGATACTTAGGATTTAACAAAAATTTAAGAACTTGTTTTATAAATAGATTTTAAACCATGTAAGGATACAAAAAAAAATTGATAACATAATAAAAAATAGTATTGGACTGAAATAACGTTTCATACAACTGTGTGCGCGTCACGATTGGTTAGTTAAATATTAGGTTCAAATTTACTTTAGATTAAAATTAAAACAAGTCAATGCATTAAATACATGTAGTATGATAAATACTGGGCGCTAATGAAAATATATACCTAATGTACCACATTGTACAGCTGTATATAATATATGTATTAATAGTTTACTAAATAATAGAAGAAGATTATATAATGATATAATGATGGTAAATTTATGTATTTAAAACACAGAAATATAGTTCAAAAGTATCTTTGTAGAATATTTTCATAAAATCAGAAATAATATTTGGTAATCATTGAAACGGATAATACTACAGGAAGTTGTATTGTATGGACAAACAGGTGTTTAAACCTGTATTTCATTTTACACTGTATAAACCTTATTTATAAAACTCTAAAATCCTAAAACCAACATAATTTTCAAAATATTTAAACGGCACTCAAAAATTATGAAATTCATCGACTGGATAGTCGTCCATGTCAACTTTTTTTTTAAATAATTTTCAATAGATATTGTTACCAGTAGACTATATATTTTAACAATAAATAACCAGTCTAACTTTTGTAAAAACTTATTTTTATTTTTTTCCAAAATATACATTGAGATAAAAAGCACATTTTCAAAACAACCTTTGATAAGATTTACTTGTAATAAGATTTCTAGTTCAATGATTTAAATTAATGATTTTTTTTTTATATAAATTTATTTATATTATAGATTTAAATAATGCTCATCTGTGCCAAATCTGTAATCGAAAACATTTTACATCTAGCTGTTTCAACTGCCTTTTATTATTCTCCGAAAATGTATTTTAAACGTATTATAAAAAATAAAGACAGATAATTTTAAAGCCTATAAAGCTTTTACATTACACCTTAAAACTTAAAGTAAATACACTGTTTTGTTTATTCTCTTGATCTTTTTGATATACCATCCAATTTTTCTCGTTAAATATCAAATATAAAATCATTTCAAAGTAATATCATACTATTATTACTATTATAAAAACTGTTTAGTTAACTATACTTTACTATACTATAATATACTTAGTTAAAGTAAAGTTAATACAATATAACATGTTTCAAAATATGAGAAATGTTCATGTTAGGTACTATAATACCTATACGTCTTTTTAAATAATAGCCATTGATGTAAAAATTGTACTTACCTTCTTTCGCACTTAATAATACTTAACTACCTAATGATTGATTTAACGATTAATATGTAATATGTAGTGCTATACAACGTTTGTCAACGACATTTTAGCCATAATACAAAAACTATATTTTATTAAATTTACCATAATATTTATTAATCGTTTGTTGAGATTTAGACTCGATCATTTGTACATATATTATTTATTTTAGCGAATATTTATCAATATCTGTAGCAGTGGCGGTAAGGGCGACGGCCGTGGCAAACAACCGATATGTACGATTTATGCAGTGTTGCAGTAGTTTTAAAATCGCATTTATGTTTTTCATTTCATCATGTCTCGCGTATTATAATGTAGTATTTTCGAATTATTACTATTAATAATTGTCCCGGCGGCGTCCCCTATATATATGTATGTATGTAAAAAGGGTAGCAGTGGCGGGTGCGATGAATAGAATACATTGAGATAGGGACGACGAGAGAAGGGTTTACTATACGGTAGGGGTTGGGGTTGCACCGCGTTCACATCCTCTTGCAGTGTTTTTTATCCTTAGGTTTTTTCATTGACTAACGCCGCGTTGTAGATCGGTGGATGGTCTTTTCGAATACTAAAGATATTGTTAAAATTTTAAAATAGTGAATCACCTTATAGTTTTGGAAAATGTTTACATATTTATTGGACTATATGAAATTGTTGTCGTACATTTTAATGATTCAACTAATTTTAATGACATTTTATAACGAATAAAAGAAAAAAATTGTTTTTATTTTTAAAAATTGAAGTAATTAGATAAATGTGAATAATATAATTAGTATAATGTAGTAAAATAAGTATAATTTTAATACATAAAAATCCATTGTAAAATAAAATAATTATATAAAGTTTTTATTTATGTAAACGATTAAAAAAAAAAAAAACCAAATCATCAACTTATTGAAAAATATATAAATCGAATAAATTAATTATCCTCAAAAATAAAGTTGCCACTGATGATGTTCGAGTAGTATCGTAATAGAGTTTATTATATTATATTATATTATATTTTGTTCGAGGAAAGTCGAAAACATAATTTATGCAAACGTTTTACCGCTATCTGCTTTTAGTTGATTTATATAGCCCCTCTCTTCTCCTCCTTAGCACTGTGCGAAACTGGCAATTTTCGGTTTCACCGTCGTACACGAAGTCAGAACTTCTCCGAGGGTTTCCATGATCCATAGTCCTTTTATCCTTTCTCGCGGTATTACTTCAAACGAAGAATTCAAATTCTCCAGAGAGGTAGAGCTTCCCGTTTAAATTGTAAATTTTCATAGGACAAATTTTAAAACTGAATATAAAATATTTTTCTAAAACTAAATAATACCAACTAATTTTAATTCTATGTTATTCCTTCTCCAAAAATTATTAATTAAAAGATCACATGAATACCAGGTCGACTTTTAATTTTACAAATTATTTGTAGTTTACATTCAAAAATAATTAGTAAAAATAAAAAGATACCAAAAAGTAAATGTTTTTAGCCAGGTTACTAATTTATAAAAAAATAATAATTTTCATAAAATCGAATCAATTAATTAAAAATAGCTATTAAAACAACTTACTTAGATTAACTTTTTAGAATAGGTCTGAGGACATTTCTTTAGGAACAGTTTATGTGAATCATAAGTACATTTATTTAAAAATTCATCACGGATTAATTCAAAAATAAAGTTTTTATATGAGAGCATCTAAAACTTCAGTCTTTGTGTTTAGCCAAAATTATTTCTATGAAAATGGTAAAGTATATGTATACACACATATAAAGATTAAAACATGAAACAGCAAAATATAAAGTTATTATTATATGGTTATGTATGTTATTAATTATATAGGTACCTATTAACTTCTTTGATTTTTCGATCAAACATTTTCTTTTTGGCCAAAACGATTTCGTGTATTTTTCACTAGTACAGTTGTTAGGGGTTTTGCATTTCCAGACAGAATAAAACAAGGTAAACGAAATACTCCGAATAACAGACCTGATATAACTCTGTTCAGTTATTGTCAAAAATGACACAAACATATTTCTGTTCAGTAGACTATACTCTAATTTATTGTATAGCTCTCATTGTGTATCTCGTCAAATAAGTAACCTATATTATGAATGATAATGCATTATGACGTTTTTGAATTGTATATTAATTTGTTTGATATTATTATTAAAATATATTTTTACCACAAATAACAACAGTTTAACATTTATTTATATTTTCTTGAAACGCATATATTATATATTTCCCTACGTAACTTCAATACTTTTTTCAAGTCTATTTCACGTCGAAGATTTCGGTTATAGTGACCAATAGTATAAGTATCTATTAATGCGTACTACTTATATTTTTTCGTTTTACTACTCGTCGTCAGAACGTGTCCAATACTTCTTTAGACTGTGTTGGTGATATTTCGTTATAAAAGACATACAATCTTGGTTTTCATGTTTTAAATTTTAACGTTGTCGTCGTTTTATGGAATCAATGCAATCGAAAATATGTTTACGTCATGATGATGATGCATTTCGAGTTGGAGTTAAGACAAATATATTCGTGTTTTTTTTTTTTTTTGTTATTACATTTTGAATGAGCTATGAGAAAATTTTCAAATTTATTTTTCATATACAATATATTAAATATTACTTATAATTTTTAGGTTCATAGATTCTATATAATATTATTATTTTAATTACATAACTATTTTTCCCAATAACAAGATTAATTTTTACATTTTAAATCATATTATCTTAAAATGACATTTTTTTTTTAGTTGTTAAAGAATCAATTATGCAAGTCCTAGTATTTTTTTGTGTCCATTTAAGTACAATACATTATATCCAATTAAATTTTTATCATCAATAAATCCAATTCAATTATAATTTTATACATTTTTTTTTCTACAAATTAATTCATTTAGCTAATTAAACTATATTGTATAGGTACAATCATATCATTATTTTTAATAATTACTAGATATACTAAATCGCGTTAAAAAAATTGACCAATTCATCATTTATTCATTGCCTATTATTTATTTATAATTTATCACTATCGTTTAGTCACCATTTAAGTATAATAAAACTTAATAATGATATTTTATTAGTTAAAATAAATCTCTATTTGATGATTAATTTTTATAATTTATGTAGAAAACTAGAAAATAGCACTTACAGTGTCGAAAACAATGGAATTTTGGTATTATTATGTGTACACGTGTTAGTAAATAAAGAAATTTATAGTACATTATTTTTATGTAATCGATAAAAATATATTGATGACAATATGATGTAAATAATATGTAACATGTGTGATTTACTGATTTTACTGCAGGTGTATATTTTATTTGCATTAAACTCTAGAGTCTAGATCATAAAAACTGAGAATAATAAATATAAAATACATTGATGTCTATGATTTTGTATCTATTGTTAGATTTATAGATTTTTAGTGGAGCGAAGAATACAATTTTTATTTTATTTTATGTAAGTTATAATTTTTAGTAGTTTTATCATTCTCTGTATTGCTTATTATTTTCTACTTTTCCCTTGCAAGGCCTTGGTGTGAATGGCAGACTGATACAAATTCCCTTGGGGATATAAATATAAGTAGAAAAAGTGTTCCAAAGATTATTTTAAATGCATTTAGTAAATGGTAAATTTGTCTCAAATTGTATTTTAACTAGTTTAACATGGGGATTAATACCTATATGTACATAGAGATTTACAAGAAATTACAAACATTTTCGAATATCATTGAGCTTAATATGATTTATTTTGTTTCTTTATAAAATTAATTTTTTCAATTCAAATCATTTTCTCTGTTAATGTATTTTAATATTTTATAATGTGATACAATATCCAAAATATGTTGAAAAGTTATTAGGTTCATTTACTGTTATTCAAGCACCAGAGAAACTAATTATTATTTTATTTTTTTTATGGAAACGTTCGAAGTTTAAATTCAATAACATTGATTTTTCATAAAGTATGACGTAACATAGTATATAAATATACTTTAAATTGTTTTTATCATAATATAAAATGTGTGATTTTAGATTTTTTGATTTAACATTTTTAATTTAAGATTATTTTTATAAATTGTATAACTCTACACATATGTTAAGTATAAGTAGAGGAACAAAATAGTTCAAAATAGTTCAATAAACTGCGTTAACAAATAAAAATATTTTTGAACTTGTTAGCAATATTTTAGATTTTAGCGAAGGCGATTTTATTAATTAATTAATTTCAAGACGGTATTATTTACAATTTCAAATGTATTTCAATTATGTGGCATGATTTTTGTTTAAATAATATTTAAACAATTATTTCAATTTGTTTTTTCAACTTTCTTATTAATATTTTACACTAATGTAAAGTAATATTCATATAAAATAGTTATTTTGTTAATTATACCTATTACAGATTACTCACAATTAGTATTTATGAACATTTCAAATTAAAAAACGAAATAAGAATTACAGTAAACCGTAAAATGATTTGATAGTAAAATAATATTTATAATAATAATATTACTCTCCGGGATTGCAATGAAGAGAGAGAGAGAGAGGCTTTTTGTATGACTATATCCTGTTTGTATTTTTTTTCTGTTATCGACAACTCTATCATTATTTCTGTTGTGCGTTAAATAGTTTTAACGTGAGTAAACTAAAATTCATAATAATTATATGAAATTTTTTAAATTATTTACTACTTTGATGTTACATTTTATTGTTAGAAATTGTATTATTTCATATTATTTACAATAGTTTTGATATATATAATATATATATATATATAAGTAGTTGGTACGTTATTATTTTTATACAAAAATATATTGTTAAAGTACATGTTATTTTCATATGATACTTTACCATTAATATAAAAAGAGAAAGAACTAATAATTTTATAGTATTATAATAATTTAACCGTGGTAGGAGTGTGGAATTAATTTGGGAAATAGTGCGTGATAACTATTGTACTTTACCATAAGGTTTATAATGTTTATATATTTCATTATATTGGTTTGGTTTGTTTGAAATTCAAAGTATAATATATTATTGCACATCTTTTATGTATATAAAAATTAATCCCTATTTCCCTTGGTCACGCAATAACTTGAGAACGCCTTTACCGATTTCATTCATCTTTTTAAGTTTTCTAATACTTTGTAGAAAGTTCTCAAGGAAAGAAAAATTAAGAAAATTAACCTTAAGGGGGTTAAAAGTGGTAAAAGGGTTAAAAATGGAAAAAATCGCCTAGCCTATACGAACTCAATTTCAGCGGTGTAAATAAAACCGACGAGTACCTACGCCCCCCCCCTCCACCACCCCCCGTGCGCACGCCTATGTTCATACGATACATAATTTTGATACAGATTTGAAGAAAATGGCCGCGATCGAACAGACAACCGGCGAACACACGGCCGATCACAGTCGAATATTATTATTATTATTCAACGTGCTGTACCGTTTGGAAGTTTTCGTATCGCGAGTCACCGCATACGATTCGGCCAATCAGAAAACGGCACGTGACGTGAAAGTGCGTAGGTCCGCTCGTACTCGACTGGGCAAACGTTACCGCGGTATACGGGTGACCTTTACCTCGGACGACCGCGATGGAACCATTGGCGTCGCAACGCTTTTCTCGGCCAATCAGAAAACGGCACGTGACGGCAAAGTGCGTTGATCCGCTCGTACTCGACTCGACGAACGTTACCGTGGTATACGGGCGACCATTACCTCGAACGACCACGACTCTGTCTTTTACGACCGCGTCTGTAACGGTCAGCGTCGCATACGCTTCTCGCTGCGTCACGGCAGTATCGCGTTGCCGTTGCCGTCGTCGTCGTCGTCGTTTTCCGATTTTTTCATCGAACCGCTGTGGTTTGAATTCAATCGCGAGTGCGTGAGTGTTTTCGATCCGTCAATTGTGCGATAGTGAGTACCGACCGGATCGTGTACGAAAACGCGATGGAAAGAAAATCGTTCGCGGTCACGTGCTCGCAGACGGCAGTGAAAATTCGAACGGAGAAAACAAAATGGCCGACAGCGTCGCATACGCTTTTCTCTGCGTCACGGCAGTATTCCGTTGCCGTTGCCGTTGTCTGTGTCGTCGTCGTCGTCGTTTTCGCGTTTTCCGACTTTTTCATCAAACCGCGGTGGTTTGAATTCAATCGCGAGTGCGTGAGTGTTTTCGATCCGTCAATTGTGCGAAAGTGCGTACCGACCGGGTCGTGTACGAAGACGCGATGGAAAGAAAATCGTTCGCGGTCACGTGCACGTCAGACGGCAGTGGAAATTCGAACGGGGAAAACAAAATGGCCGACATCACCGGTTAGTGCCCATTTGTAATTTTGTATTTTAATTCTTAAGTCGTCCGGCGCGCTATTAGCGTGACATTTTTTTGTTGACATTTTAGCATCAATCGCTCTGACTATAGGTACGCCGTCGCGTATTGTGTAATAAAATGTATACATGATACGTTTTTATGATTTTCGGTTTGACGGGGGTCTGGGGTTTTCCGTGTAAAAGCATAGGCCGCCCAAGCGGTATTACATTGCCCGCATAACGGCGTGTCGGTGGGCGGCGAGATGTCCGGGTCCGCCGTATAACACCTCGAAACGGGATAACTATACAACGAATACACCTGGTTATCGGTCGCTTTTATTATTCTTTTAAAAGAATATTAATTGGTAATCTAAGTTTTCAGTATGAATGTCAAATGCCTATTATTATTTAGTTTTTAGTTTTACGATTTTTGTAATTTTTCGTCAATTTTTCTCTTAGTTAATCTTATCTCTTTTGTCGTCGAATAGTCATATTAATTATTTTGATTTTATCGCGCATTGAAAATATAAACCCGCACAATTCGTAAATGTTATATTCATTACACTTTTCCACTTAAAAGATAAGTATCGCTGGGGCAATGAGGTCTACGCACTTTCGTCACTCTACGTAATAATTATGGTCACAACGATGCAATTTTTGTTCTTTTCGGCGCGCGTCTGAAGTGGTAGGGACGTCAAGTCATGTAAAACAAAAACATGATAAACGAGAAGCGCTCACAACTGCTGTTCCGAATTTTGGAACAGCATATTAGTTTCAGAGACCAATATAATGGTCTCTCGTTTTTCGTTCGTGTGGTATACCATTATTCGGTCGTCGACATTCGGGCCCGGCGCAGCGTCGTCGCTCGGTGCTCATGTACTCGGGAATAGGTAACGGCGTGTTACCTGTGTAACGAACGTCTGCGATTTGTGCGAATATTTTCGGTCATATCCGCGAATTGCGAAATCGTCGGTAGCCATTAGTCTTTCGCCGCTGTCGTCGTGTAATGCCGTGTTTTTCGCGAGTTTTCCGTTGCTAGTCAGTCGTCCCAAAACGATCGCGAGTGCGTGAATATTTTCTTATCGATCGATTCTATACGCTTCGGCGGCCGACGCGAAGGAATAATCGTGCGCGAGTAAAGTGTTCGAAAACGGCGGCGGAGTTCAAACGATAATTTTCGCCTAGAAAAGAAACATGGCGAGCGTCCCGTGAGTACTTATTTAGTAATCGTGTACGTATTCCGCACCGTTAATATTACAGATTGTGATTAAATGAAAAGTCCACACTAACTAGGAATTATAATTGACATTGTGTTGTATGTTTAACTATATGTCATAATAAATAGGTAAATATGGTACGCACTCGGTGTAAATGTTATTTCTATTGTATGTAATTGAGTTTCAAACAGGAATAATTATCACGTCTACATATTATTATATTGGTAACTGCGTTTTTCGAGCCAACCCCTCGGAACAGGTGGATTCGGCTAGGCGTATATCGAAAGACCGTCTATAGGTCCCGTGACCAAATATTCGTTTTGACGATGGGGAAGGGGAAGTCTTACCGGTTCGGGGGTTTAAAGTTTTCTGTGTAAGAGCCTGTATATTAATGCCCGTTTATTATAATATTCCCGTCGGAAAAGAAAACTATTAGTTACGCGCCCACGGCGACGGAAGCGCGTCTACACCGTCTTCCCATCGATATATACATCTAGTGGCTAGTACTTATGTATCGTGTACCTGTGTAATGCAATAAGAAACGCGACGCGTGAGTACGTGCATTCATATTATGTAAAACAGTCCCGAAAAATAAAATATCGCGTTCCTACCGAGTATAACTCTTATACCTATATAGTAATAGTTTATATATATATATATATTTATGCTTTGAGGATTAAAATAACAAATTAATTAGGTAAAAATAAAAATGTTCGTATTGTGTTGAATATAATTTCATGTTTTTGAACTTAAAAAGAATGTGCAGGTGTCTTGTCTCTATCTACAAATTTATATATTACGGTTTTTTTCGTATTTTGATTTTACTCTTTGAGTAGAGGTGAAGGAAAATTTGAGAAAAATTTGAAAAAATAAAAATTTGCTTATATTTTCAACATACATATTATATTTCATTAAAATAAAAAAAAAAAGAGTTAATAGTAGATAATTTGTTTCATAGTATATAGTTTCAAATTTGAATTACAATCTGTAATTAAAAAAAAAAATTGATTTCCAATTAATTTATGTGAATGTTTATTTTTTATTACAAATCCATATTTATTAGATGCTTGAAATTTTCATTCGAGATTAATTCATACAGATCTATAGTTAAATTATATAGAAGTTTTTTATTACAAGGCATTATTCATTTGAAATTTATACAAATTATAACTTTAGGGATGAAGACTTGAAATTTCAATATAATGTAACTCACATTAACTTTATCAATAAAATTAGTTAATTAAAGTACAACTGATACTTTTTGTTTATAGTCACTTAAAAATGTAAAATGTCCTTTAAATACATAAATACATATTATACTAAAATTACATATACTAGATAACCGCGACTAAAATAAATGCATTATAGATATCAAATTATCGTCTATCTGAGTCCGAATTCAATGATTTATCATTAGATGTATACTCATAAACGTTTAGTATTAATACAGTGGTTTAAAATAATGTGATGAGTAAAGGGAGACGAGTAATCAATACTTTTCAATCAGTGTATCTAATTCATACTTTTTAATTATAGAGCATACAAATAAACAGACATATGAAATTCAAAAATGCATTACATATTAGATGCTTATATGTATTAATAAACTTATTAATTTTAAATAAGTTATAGCGATAACTTTAACATATTTTTATTTTCAATTTGGGATACCATATTTAAACTTTTATTCACATACATCATACTTTTGATATAGGTATTATTTCAATTTTTAAAATTTTATAAATACTTGATTACAAAACTATTAAAGCAGTATAATTTTGATTATAACTTTATGCAACTTGAAAATTTCTTTTTTAATATTCCAAAAGGGTATTTATTTAATACTAATTATCATATTTATCAAAGGCTAACTCTAAAAAAACATTAAAGTATTCTATACTAGAAATGAAATTCAATAGTTTGGAAAGTACCTTTTATCTATTTATTATTAACTCAATTAAGAGATATTTTAAAGTGAATATGATTTAAAAGCCGTTATAATTTTGTATGACTAAATATTATGAAATTTCAATTCATAAATAAATATATAAATTCACCTAAAAATAATAACAAAGGAAAATAAACATTTTTTTTTTTGTTTTTGTTTTTTTTTTTGATAACATTTTGGATATTGAATATTATGTTAAGTTACTGAGATACGTTTAAATTACATATCATATAAATAAAGTCGTCGTAGTGACGTATTTTAACTTAATTTTTCATATAAAATGATATCCATGACCCTGCTAAATAGTGCTTCTTCTTAACATAAAAAAAACGGCGGTGGGATATCTAATCTCTAAAGTCTAATTATAATATTTACAGAGTACCTACTCGTACATTTATTATACAGAAAAATGTATAACTTCTAAGAATTTATTACACTACTAATTGTTCAACTTGTAGGTAATTATAGTTTTGAATTTTAAAAATTATTACAACTCAAGAAGACATACTAATACTTCTATACTTATTATACTAATTATTAATATTTTTAATAGTAAAGTGTTTCATTCATAGAAAATTGTATTTCTTTAATTATAAAATCATCACAACATTTGTGTGTATAAAACTATTTAAATTAATAACGAGTCTATAGTGTTTTCGATCGTCTGCGAACTACACCTGTTGTTGTAAGTCATTGCGCGTATAATATGAAGATACTTTTTTATTATTTTTTGGTTGACAGGGAAAAATTTTGCAAATTTATCTATACCCAATTTCGAATTAAATTATTTACTTCTGGTTCTGTTTTATCTGAGTCTTATGTTTTTATAAAATTTTTGGCCTTGACTATTATATGCAGCACGACAAACGACGCAATTCGCGTATAGGTACAACGAAAACTATCATCGTGTTGTACATCATAACTTCATATATATAACGTGTAGTCATCTCTTTTTGAGGTCTTTCACTGCGCGAGTGAATTCGAAAATTGTATTATATTTCGTTGGAGGAGAATGTTCTAGTGTTTATATCAGTTCTTCATATACCTACATGAAATAAATTGAAAAATTCGATTTGAACTTTTTTGTCAAAAAAATATACTCAAAACACACGCGAAGTATACTTCCCAATATAAATAATAACAGGCTTTTATATAGCCATCGTCGTCCAGTAGAGCTTGACATTCTATATTGTCGTGAAAAGTCGATCGACTTTGTTTGAAAATATGAAGAAAAGTGAAGCTTTTTTTTCAATGATTACATTTGAAACATAAGAGTAATATTCAATCGACTACAAAGTTCCCTTTTAAAGTTCGAAACAAAGATTTTTTATAATTTAAATGTATATATTTTATATTGAATTTAGATATGGCATTGATAAAGTAAACTGTAAAGTGTACTTAAACGATCGAATATGATTTAAACCGATTTTTTTGGATAATTTCGTTTTTAAACTGATTATTTTTGATGCTGAAAGGCTTGTATTTCTGATTACCTTTAGATTTTGTCTAGACATAATAGGACTTGATATTGGTATTAGATATGTTAGTTTATTTGTTATACCTTATACACTCTATGGTAGTACCTTCTCATTTGTTCCTGATGTCATAATATAATATTGTAGTTGATAATATTGTCTCAATAATTGTTTATGGACTAGGTATAATATAATAAATAATATGATTTTCATAGTTTTTGTAGAATTTTGGGTTTAAGATATATTAGCACTTATTTAAATAATGCTGTCTGAAAATAAAGAAAAAATAATAATGTTAATTATACCTTTATCATGCCGAAAGTAACTGCAAACATTTTTATTAACGAAAATGTTTGTTTAATATAAAATGTACATTCTAAAATAGAACTTCTTCGCAGAATCGTCTTTGTTTGGAAAAAACTAACTGGAAAACCGAGTAATTTAGATTCAATTTCCTTAAACGTGTACTTATACATATTTAAACAAATGTTTATTAATTGTTTATTAATGTGATTTTAGTGCGTGGTTTTTCATGTTATTGTATAATAATGTAGCGTATATTCGATTTATATTTACACTAATATAAAGGTTATGATATTTCATTGATGAATAGTTTATGATTATCGCTCCATTTCGATAATTATGACGGAAAACGTAAAAATAATTAATTTTATGGGTATTGAATCCTCTGATTTATTGTTCATAGTTTGTGTTAATTGCAATCGCATAGTGGCATTGAGACATATTCTATGTTAATCGTATATCGATAGACCTAGTGATATAATAAAGATTTTGTAGACTGATTTGATTTGACTTTAACGTAAACTTAAGATTACCAAATTCGCATTTTCGATTTTATTAATTTTAATCTCACCAAAATAAATGAAAAAAAAAAAAAACAATGAAAATTTAAAAATTGATAAATCAATAATTGTTGATACATATAACAATGAAAATATTGACTATAGAGACAAGTAGATTTATGGCCACTAAGTGAACTAAAAATTAGTTAGTTTTCGAAATGTTTATCACATCACTAAATCGATACGTTGGACAAAGAAAACACTTAGGTAACAATGTTACTCGTAAGTCATGTGATAAACAAAATAGCCAGTCACGTTGTCCCCTTAATTGTAAACATCGAACCGTCGATACCTAATGTACCTAATGACACCGCGTATCGTTATCCTACGTAGGTATCTGAAATATTTTGTGGACTGTTTCGAAGTTAAAATATTTAATTAAAAAATCAATGGTTTACAATTTGAGATAAAAACATTGCATTCATTTTTCTTGCAG
Organism: Drepanosiphum platanoidis; assembly: GCA_948098885.1. Lineage (NCBI taxonomy): Eukaryota > Metazoa > Arthropoda > Insecta > Hemiptera > Aphididae > Drepanosiphum > Drepanosiphum platanoidis. The sequence goes on from OX402533.1 coordinate 13,615,779, forward strand.
ATCGTTTCGAATTATTATTTAATCATGGTTTAATCGTTGACAATCATGCTAAAATATTATAACCACTTATTCCTTTTTACATTATATTTTATACATTAAAGGCATTTAATTTTTCATACCTATCCAAAGATAATTATCGGTCGTGTTTGTTAAATAGACGTTCTATACAGTTACCTAATGCTCAATAGTTACGATCCAAATTTAAAATTTGGTCATTATATGACGATGATAGTTTATAATGGTCGAACATGTGTATGTATAACATCGGTTTATTGTATATAGTATAAAATTTATATACTCGTAATTTGAAAAATATCGGTACGTCGATAGGTTTTTGGCGTTACCTAGTAGCGACGACGAGAACGAAGCTTCATGAGTATCTCTCTATGTAGTGTTGAACAGTCGTGTTCAGTTGAATACGCCATCTATACACCGGATTGTTCGAAAAGTACGATAACCGTGAGTTGTATTTGCGGCGTTGAGACATTTTTAACGCGTGTTAGTAAAGAATTATGATTTGCCTATGATAAACGCCGTAAAATGCATGCGCGATGTATTGCTGACGCGGGGGGTTCGTTATTTTGATGTCGTAAAACGTATTATACTTAATATTTATTTATATATTATATTAAATCAGTGAAGTACATAGAAATAAATTACTTGTGGCATGGATATATTAGAAAAAAAAAAATTCAAGGTGAATAAGTTATTTTCCAAAAATAGTAATTTTATTATTAATTCTATTAAATTCATAGTATGTACCATTGTACTCGTATTGTAGGTACTATTTGAACATTTTAAAGACAAAGAGCGATTATTGAGCAATTCGAATTATCCTCGAATTATATCATCATACGTAATGTCCTACTAAAAAGTTAGTCAGTAACTTTTCAATATTTTTTCTTTTATAACCGTGGATAATAAAGTATAATACCAACTCTGAGACTTTGGTAGGACAAAGTTTCGTAGTGTTCTTAAACTTTAAATTTACGTAAAATTTCCAGTTTGTTGTACACCAAAATCTATATTAGTAAAAAATACTAGCTGAGTAATGTATCTTATGTAGTGTGAGTTTATCCTTATTGTAATAATATATTTAATATTACATTAGTATTATATATAAATATTCATAATAATTTCTATTATTCTGGTTCGGTGATTCCAAAATTTCGCGACTCTAGTGTAAATTTAAAAATATATTTCTTCGGCATTAACTATTCCATTAGTTTGTTAAACTTGTAAAGTTACCAGCCCTGTTTATTGAATAAAGTCACCCAAGTTCTGAATGCTGAGATTAGTACCTATGTAATATAATACCGTCATACTGCATATGGCAAACAATATTTTTAAAATATTACTTTACGATTTTACGTAACAATACTTATTTTTTAACTTAATCACTGTGATTGAATTTGCTGATCATAATTATGTGTGGTTATGTACCATATGTGATATATAATACATGCAATTGTAATCAATGGGATTCTTCGAAGAATTAAAAGTGACTAAATTATATAAAATATTTTCATCACTGTAAATAAATATATACTGACTAGATTAGACTAAACAACTAAAATAGGCTTGTTCTGAAATCAAAAATTAACAATTGTACATTATCGTAGTTTTTTGTATTGTATTTTATTTCAATAGTTCAATAACATAAAATTAATATTCAAATAATCTACAATTTGCTATACTATTTAACAGACAATCGCCAGCGTACCCGTACACTATTATATACTTTACGTTGTTCGTCGTGTTAAATGTAGTGAAAATAATTTTTTATATTATGTGTGAACTAAAGACCATAATAACAGCCCCGCCAAATATGTGCTCTGAATTCACAATCACACGCTACACGATCAGTTTCGAAAGGTGTTTAGTTTTCAAATAATTTCTTAACATAGTATAAACAAGATATTCTACTGACTCAAAACAACTTTTTTAAATCGAATAAAAAAATCCAGATTACTTCCCATTTATTCCTGGTCAAATTAACACTTATACTTTTCACTTTTATTACATTAGATAGCCATTCATTTAAGCAATATTTTATTTTTTTTTATATAACTCATACAATCTGTAAATTATTTTTACAACAAGCATGCGTGCTACAATAAACAGGTATATAATGTGAAAAACAGCAGCCACCCAATAGCGACAATTTATAAATTGATTTTAGATAAAAATATAAGTTTATTAATAGGATATTGTTTTAAAAAAGTATAATTAAAAATTATTATTTTGTTTTTCTATATTAATACCATCAAATACTGTTGTAATTTGTAAATATAATATGCATTTAATTGAACATATTGTAAAAAATGTTAAAAATAGTATATTTTACAGTGGTGCTGTTTCGGTGTTCTTAATTATAATTTTTTAATTTAAATACAAATACATAATTGCATAGTTTACCGAAATTCACAATATGACTGTTGAAGTATTTACTGTATACATATTATATTCCTATAAATCTACATAAGTGTTTTGAATCAGTAGGTAGTTACTTCTTTGCCATTGTTTAAATTTTTACATTGTTAAATATTAAATAAATATCAAATAAAATAAATCGGTTATCGATGAAGTGTAGGTAGCACATTAATTCACTGTTGTAGGTATTTTGTCGCGTTCGTATATTTATATATTTATCTTCTTCTTGAGTTCATTAAATTGTCCACTCGTAAATATTAGGTTAAAGAAAAGCTCTTAATTGTGAGTATATTTTTAACTCGTACCTTATAAATTGTGTCAGTGGTTGAATCATGGTGCAAAACACAATTCAAATGTGACAATATATGTACGTAAAGTACCATGTAGGAGTAGTTGCTCAGTGCAATCCTATAAAGTAACCATACAGGCTTTCATTAATGTAAATAATATAATCATTTTTAACATAAAAATAATGAACAGTGTTGTATTTTCAATTTAATTTGAAACCAAAATTCAATCACAAGACACCAAACGAATTAATACTTATCGAAAATTAAACACATTTGTATTTTGATGTAATAAAAATAACAGGAATACCTAGCAAAGAATTGTAATAGTAAATACCTAAAAAAAAAAAAAAAAACTGCGTGTGAAATTGTAAAGGTTAGTTCTTAATATATTCTCAACGCGTATTGTTCATAAATATAAATATTTTTCACACAGATTGGTTTATCTATCTTTTTATTAATTAATAATAATAAACCGACAAGTTATTGATGAATTCCTTATATACAAACATGTAACACGAATTGTTATTATATAAAGTATTCTTTTCTTTACATTTACTATTTTTTTTATTGAGATACATAAGTAATAACCTTATATTAGGTAAGTTGAGAAGAATAAATTGTTTCAATAAAATTACAACAAACATACTAATATTAATTATTAAAACATTTATTAGTAAACAAAATTATAAATAGCGTGCTTACATATACATACCATTATAGAAAATAAATTATCAACAAATATTATAGTTAAGTAAATCTAGATTAAATTTAGATAGTCACATCAAAATTGTGTAATAATTTAAAATTAAAAGAGTGTTACTATAATACTCAATAGATTAGTTCTAAAAGAATTCATATTTTTTTTTTTTAGAAGAATTAGTAACTAAAATGTAGTTGGTTCAATTGTATATATTTTAAACTTCATCACTAGGGGTTTTCAATAGTCCAATATTTATTGAAGAATTTAGGCTCAGAATAGTCTTAATCTGTAATTGTATAGTATACATGTAGAGTATAAGAATTAATAGGATCTAAAATCGATATAAAATGTTATAAATTAGCATAAATAATTATAATACTGTTAAAGAACAGTGTTAAAACATGTTTTTGAATAATATTTATTTTCCAAAAATGTAAAAGTATAATATTTTAATAATTCATCTATGTATTATAAAATCTTATCATATTTTATAATATATAATTAAATTTATACATTTCATGGGAAAAACTTGTCCATCATAACTTGTCCATCTACCTATTTAACAAATGATCTTGAATTAAAATTGCTCTTCATGGTAATATTTAATAAATCAATAATTATAATCTAGACTCTAGAGTTTAAAAAATATCAAAATTGTCCCGATTGACGTAAAAATGAGAATTAATTTTTCTCAGTGTTATTTATTTTGAAATTTTGAACTATACAAAATATTTCTGTGTTATGCATTTTAAATGAATTCAACAATTCCACCATTACTTGCTGACAGGGGGTATTGAAATATTGATGCGATATTATAATATAAATTATGTATAACGTACTATATAGATAATGTAGTAAAATATAACTATTATATTTATTTAAATAATACCAAAAAAAAAAAATTTCAATACACTTATGACGTTTCATGTATTATTCAGTAATCATTGTTTCAAAGGAAATGGAAAAAAATACTTACTCTTTTTTTAAAACTGTACTAATCTTCATTCCGTATAACCTTAATGTTATGTTAAATATTTGATACACGTTTTATTCGTATGTTAATAATTCATTTATTATTATATTATTATGATACACTTGTATATATAGATATACATATAATATATATATATATATATAGTGTGTATGTGTATGTGTGTGTGTATTATTAAAATATAAACTGCTGCGTATTTTGATTCGTTGATTACAACTCCGATCACTTGCTAATAAATATACAATTAGTTGAAGATATTGCGCCTTACATTGAAATAACTAGGTGATATATACTATTATTTGTATATTAAATTCATTTTTAGCCAATAAAAAAATTGTAATTTTTTTCAAATTTTATTTTGGTACAAAATTATTTAACGCAACAAGAGTATTGTTTTATTTCAATTAAATCTATTTATTCTTATTATAGTTGTTATTTCGATATAATTTTTTTAAATATTTATTGTATTTGTATTTTTAGATTTTCAATGATCTATTCACTTTATTTCGGTGTTTCGGTGTAAGGCAATAAGAATATTTAAACAATTTAGCAATAAAAATAAAGAAGGTTAATAATTAGGTATCCAGATATAGCCATGACATTACAATAAATAGATAAATTATATATTTTATTAATATAATCAGTAATAATATGGGAAACATTTTATATAGTTTTAAAATATAGACTAGAGTTCTATTGTGTACTACAAAAGAATATAATTTAACATAATTATAAGTTGTAACCATTTTATTATTAAGTATATCAATTGTAGTTGTACTTATATCGTTGTCACCATTCTGAGTTTGATTCACAATGTTTTTTTGACACTTAGATTTTTAGTTCAGTTAAGTTAGAGTGTTTGTGTAGTTAATTTTTTAACACGATGTTTGTTTTGTTTTGTGTTACCTTAAAACGTTCAACGTTATTTCTTTTACTTGGCTAACAATAATTTGGACGTAAACTAATATTTTCTCAAAATGGTTTTTGGTTATAATGTTTATTTATACCAGATAATACCATATAATAATAGTACATAGTAATAAAAATTTAAGTAGAGTTCATGAATTATAGCGTGGAATTTAATGTATGTGAGAGTTCGTGAATGTAATATTCGAAGCGAAACAAAGAAACGATTGCAGGTTTCACGATGACTATGATCGTAAACGATGAGAGGTGATCTATTATATGTACGTGCACTGCTTAGTAGTGGGGTGAATTATAAACACGTGGTGATGTCATATTTGGTCTGCTAAAAATGTCTAAATAATATATTATATTGTCGTGCATGCTTGTACAAATACAGGTTATCCAAATTCCAAAAGGTACTTCTGTGAGGTAGTAATACAATGTATTTATATATAATACACTGAATATATAACTTTTATCTATATACTTTTCAGTATTTGTCAAGTACATAGTTTTCACAAATAGTTATTCAAATATTTTAGTGAATGTTTTTAATCTTGAGGCATTAAGTGAAAATAATTTATGTATTGTAAAACCTTTTAGTAACCTGAAAAATTGAAAATTATTTCGATCATATTTTGATTTTGTGAGACGTAATTTTTTGATATAGACTTTCGCGTATTTGCATATATTTTAGTTAGTTAGGTAAAGTAATAAAATCCGTTTCGTGATATTGTGAATCAAAATACGGAAGTTTTTAATATGCGCATATTTAATATTTTTTTAATGTGAAAAAGTCCGTGCTCTAGCTAATAATAACTTAATTGCTACACGTCGGTTTAATTTGGTTGGAAATCACGAACATAGAATATTATAGTAGAAAATAAATAATAATCAGTGATTATTAGGTTTTTGAATTAATTTTTCTGTGTAACAATTCTGCCGATCGACCGATTTCCAATGTTAGTAGAGTTCATATTAACCTAAATAATTTTCGTTTATAATTATTGATTATAGGTAATAATTTGTAATAATATACTTTGTAATTCAATAATACATTTTTTACAATAATGGGGACTTTGTAATTAAATTTGTAAAATATGCTATTCCTCAAAAACAATGTACGCAACAATCTCACAAAAAATGTATAGTTACTATAAATGCTTATATTTTACTTTTTATTAAACTAATTTTTTGAATTGTATGAATCAAAGATTAAAATATAAACTTAAAAAATATACTTGTCAGTAAAATTATTTTTAAACAAATTTCAAAAACGATCCAAACTTTTTAAATTATATTATTTTTACTTTTTAGTAATTTATTTTCAACTCTTACAATTATTTTTTAACAAAATACCAAATACATAATAATTTCTAAGTGATAAGTGTAATATTGTTCACTAGCTAATGAGTTCCGCTCTGAATTGGTTTTCAAATGCGATGATTCATCGCTTTCAAAATTAAAATAACTGCATACATCCGTCCAAGTGGTCTACTCTCAATATGCAATTTAATACGATGTATTTTCGATTTTTTTTTACTTATTCAGAGTTGATAAATTGTTTTTAATTTAAAAAAAATGTATAACATAGAATACATTTTTAGTTTTAAATAATATGCATCTTTGCGTGCTGTGTTTCAATACTATTTCGCATGAAAATAGTTCATACGAATAATAATAATTGAAATTTACTGACGTCGTTAATTCCGCGCTAGTAATTTTTTACGATATTTTAACGACAAGAGTATAATCGTGTTTACCTTTATAGAAGATCGTGAATCGTGATGGTAAAATAGTAATGGTGTTTCAAAAGGACAGGAAAAAAATATAACCTAATAATACTTTAAAACAGACGGGCATCGTATAGTATATGCTATAGGTACTGCGCATGTGATATTATATACACATTTGCGACAACACAATACTATAAATAAGGAATCACGGATCTTTCCGATCCTTACCGTAGGAAATTTATTAAAATGATCGAGACTCGTTGGATTGTTCTTGATACATTAAGTTCTCGAAGAGTTGATAGTATTTTTTAAATAGGCATTACTTTTTTACGTACTCGTATATATCGTTTTGGCCCTTTTCATTGAAAAACGATCGTATAATAGAATGTTTTCTACGAAATAATATTAATATAAACAATTTTAAAGAGGCTTCGTCTATATATGTATATTATTAAATATAGTCAATCTACTATACGGCTATATAGTATACGGTATAATAATCGATTGTAAAAAAAAAATTTCGGGTACTATAATTTACTGAATTATAATATATGAATAAATAAATCAGTCATATAATACCTACGTTAGAATACCTATACATTAATAAATTAATACAATACCTACGTTGATGTTAATGCGTGTATGAAAATTACTATATTGAATGACAAACAGGTACCTAACTGTTTTACCGGTTCACAAATTATAAAATACCATATAGATGTAAATATTTTTCGAACCCATGTTATGATTTCAGACACTCATAATTAGAATCATTTTAATCAAACTTGTTCATTTAACTGTTAGATAATATTTTTTGAATTAGTTATTTTAATTTTAGTACTTTCATTGTATTTTCACAATTATCAGGATTTTAATACTATTCAAATATGCATTATCAATCCTGCCATTCTAAAAAAATTAACTGGATGAGGAAATCCACCCAGCCTTAACCTAATTTTCTGATTTCCTAATTATTATTCACCCATAGATCGCAAATTCACACACGTAAAGTTACGATTTATTATAATATTTTTAATTTGTCTAATAATAAATAGTATTTAGTGTTAAATTTAAACTAAATCTTTTTTTTTTTCGATGATCAAGGAAAAAAAATTTAACTACGGTTAAACCGGTTTAAACTGAATTAAGTAGAGTAAAAATATTCATTCTGATACATATTTATTTTTGGAGAAGGTACAATGTATTTGTTGTCAAACAAATTTTAAAGTGTTGAGAATTTGAAGAAATTGTGTGAGTCATAGGCGTAATTTGAACATTTTAATTCGGGGAGGAACATTGTTTTATAAATATATATATGTAATATGATCTAGATTAAAAATATATAGTTAATTGCAGCTTTGAGGATAAGGCAGTATAGATTGTTACTCACCTGAATTTTTTGAGTAAATTATGTTCAATAAGTACATTACGTACCTCATTGATAGCACACATGTTTAAATTATTTTATACCTATTTTTTTTTAAATTTGAGTATTAAGTTTATCACTGAATAGCGTGATACGAAATTCAGAATACGATATAATCTATTTATAAAGTTGTGGTCAAAGTTAAAATTAACAAATAAAATGAATTCGGTTGGTATTGTCACATCATCTACTATTTAATAGGACAATGGTATCTAGGTGTCGTGATAAAAGTTTAAATAAACAAACAAAATAAAACCTATTGTTATTGTCGAACCATTTACTATCTGGAAGTACAATCTCTAACTCGGAATAAGGAGGTGAAACCGATACGAACGAAAATCATTGGCCTTTTCTTATCAATCTTCATCGTTTCAGTTTTATTCAAATAGTCGTCGGACGAAGTCGTTCGAAATATTTTATTAATTTACAAGTATATACCACTAGGTAGTCCTCGGATTAGTCATTCGCATCGACAATATATATTTTTTTTAAATTCCATTATTTTGACGTGTAATTTTTATTAAAATAAGCCACCTCACTCAAAGTGTATAGCTAAAACCACTATTGAATGTAATATGCTATAATAGTTTTATATGATTAAATTTCTGAATAAATAATTAAGTTTTTTTTTTATTATAATATAATCAACGTGAGACATGCGTATATTCGATGATCTTGTATAACTAATTATTTTTATATTTAAGTTAAATAACTTACTTCTTAAGGTAGTGGATTTAAATTAAAATTAAATTTTTTATACAAGTTTTAAAACAATGCTTTTCGAGTACAAAGTTAATTTCATATTTCGTAGAATTAAAATAAATTAAAATTGTATTATACGCATTTTGAAGTTTTTGTCTTGTTGTTATTAAGGAGATATAGGTATTATAGACTTTTTCGTATGAAGTAATTTTATAATGCACGTACATTTTTTACTCGGTTGTAAATAGAATTAAATAGAATTTAACAAAATACAGATAAATTGCAAGCCATTTATTGCCTTTTCGATTTCATTAATTTGTTTCTTAATTTAAAAAAATAAAGGAATCAAAAATTTGAAAAATGATTACATTCTTACATTTTCATAAGTTTCATAAGGGAACAGCGCTATATTTAATCTAATCCTCAGTTTACAGTTTTGTTTTGTTGTTTGCATAATACATTTTTATTATTAAACTTCCTTAATTTATCGAAAAAAATTAATATTTCTACATTTATATATGATCCTAAATATTAAAAAAAAGGTATGTACAAAATGTAGAACACTCACTTTTTTAAACTATACGTTTGATGTAATATTTTTTTTTCAAGTTTAATACTAGTTTTTGAAATTAACCTCAGTTATACAAATTACGTATGTTTATGTGACATTGTGGTAAAATAATATACTTATAATTTTATTTTTAAACAGAAATCTTTATAAAATTCAAACGCCACTATGTGAACTAATATAAAATAATTTAAATTTAATTAATTAACTGTTTTAATGGTTCAGCGTGTTACGTGGCTTTCACTTTATATTTATGCGGTCTTTTAAATTTAATGTTAAAAATACAAAACGATCACGATACGTATAATATATTCAGCGTTGCACTGTATAGAATAGGTATATATTTGAATGCTTGTCACAGCATATAATAATGCGGAATGGAATACTCTTCTTAATACTATTATCGATAATTGTTCAGTATAGCGTCGGAGATTGAAATGGATTAAAATGACAGTTTACTTAAAAATTAGAATAAATTATGTACCTGCTTTTTAAAAGTGTTCACTACACCTATATATCACGATGGATCGTTTCACATTATACGTTTGACAACCATTCTCGATAGTGTATTACTGTGTATCTTAAAATGAAAATAATAATAATTTCATTTATTGAATCATTATAGATTTATATATATAAGTTAAACGTAATATAATGTAAATGTATATTTCTAATAATCTTGAGTGGTAGAGAGATATTATGTACCAATATTGGGTTTTTAATATATTCAAGTGTTTCATTTGAATCGTTTCTTTAAAGTAGTGGTCTTAGCCTTTTCTGAATTATAGACCTCTTTAAAATATTATAAATTATAATCGCTAATCTCTTTTTTTGTAAAAACTTTATTTCGGTTATTATTTCATATTTTAATGTTTATTTAAAAAAGTATTATTATTTTAAGAATCGGTTATTTTTCACTGTGTTTCGTGATATTTAATACGTACAAACATTAAAAACATCACAAACTATATAAAGAAAGAAAATATATTGTAGTATGTAATCTCAGTAAAATATTATACATGTATATGCGTCAAATAGTGTTCGGTGGTTTGTCACGTTGTAATATTTGAGTGGTAGGATATAAGAGAAAAATCATCATCGATATTGGTACTTTTTGGTTGAGTTTGAAAAAAATTTAACTAACTTCGTAGACTTTCCACGAATCCCTTTATAAGAGCCTATAAACTAGGAAAAACTCTTTTAACCCAAAAATATTATAACTTATAACAGTTATAACCCTTGTTATCCGCATTTTATGACAATGAAGAAATAAGCGCAAAATTGAACAAAGTTGTTTTATTAAATCAATGTTATTTGATTATTCAATCTAATATACTCTTATACCTTTTTTTGATGATCATCAATCATTATATGTTAATTTTTTTATGATACTCGTATTTATCATAAGTTCAAGTACAAACACAAAAACGTTTTTAAAAGAATAAAAGCTACCTCTCTGGGTTATGTTAAATTACTTTATAAAACTAATTTAGACAACTAAATAATTTAAATCAAATGTTTATCTAAGTTATCTAAGTAATTGATTATGAAAATGTGGACAAAAGGGTTTATTATATTCTTGGGCTAATAGGTAAAACGATTTAAAAAAATTCGGCGAAAAGAGAAAGGTAATTTTGGGCGAAAAAGTCCCGCCCCCGTTGATCACCGGTGAGAACCCCCGCTATTTAGCGTTGTTGTGAGAAATAAATAAAAACAAAAGCAATAAAAGTAATTGTAGAAATACAGAAAAAATTCGTGAAAACCTGCCAAACCCGTAAATTTAATTATCAATTGTAAACATTAAACGTATATTGTACTATAATATTATAGTGACCGTATTGATCGATAATTGCAGACGAGGTCGCATTCGTGCCATTTTTACGATATCACCCGTCATCGTTGTCCGCTTGCGCTGCTCTCTATACCCGTTGTGCCTATGTAATATAATAATATATATATATAATAATAATAATAATAAAATATATACGAAACTGGTGTGTTTGGTCTCGTTTCTCCCACCGAGTAACCGGGCGGCGGTGAACCCGTGGCGAGCAAAGTCCTGCAGTCGTGGCCGGCGGCTGTGCGATGGTATGCGCGACTATCAACGATTATCAAATATCAAATCGGCCTGTGTTTTAGGAGTGCAATGTCGAGACCGCGTGCACGCGGGGTCGACGACGGCGGGCGAGAGGGTTTTGGGGGTCGTGACGACCCAATTATTTTCTATAATTAAAACACACTTTATGTTTATTATAATAATGATCTTACGCGTGCACACACACACACATATACACTACAACATATTATATACATGTATTAAAATTAAAACGAAAACAAACTCAAAGTCGGCCGACAGTAAATTTCTATACACAGATAGGTACATGTATAGTGTTGTGTATAAATTGCGAGTTGTCTGAAAGAAATAAAAATAATATTTATTAAACGTGTTGTAGATACTTATGTAAGTATAGCCTCCTATTCCTTTTAAATCGTCAAATTTTGTCCCGCCATAATAATATATCAAACTGAATTTCACGACTCTTGGGTTTTTTTTTTCATCGAATTTAATACAGCGTAACTGTTAATTATTTTTTAAATTAATACTAGTCATTAATTTTATGATTAATTTCATGCGTTGTGTTATTTCATGCGTTTTAACTGCAATCGAATTCGACTGTGTATGTGGTAAAAAAATTTAAATCATATCACGAATAATGTAAAAGTATATTATAATTTACATATCTGTTATATTATATGAGCACATAATATATATTATTCTATATTATAAAGTACGTATACAAATACGCGCGTAGTGGTATAGCTTTGTATTAGGTTTGTGCACGATAATAACAAAACTTCTTTACATATTGTTATCATAATAATATATATTTTTAGTCCTAATCTAATGTGTTTTTATATTTGAAAAAACCAAATTGAAGTTATATTAATACTAACACGTATTTGACGTAAAAATTAACAGTATTCCTGATGGACGCGATGTGTAACAATATAGAAGCGTTTCAGTCAATGTTTGTTTTTTCTATCGATTCATTGTTGCGTTTACATAAAATATGTAAATATAAAACCTATTTCTATATGGCTTTTATTGTTGTTTTAATAATATAGTTTTTATTTAATCTTTCTTCGCTTTTTAAATAATTGTAATGCAATATTCGACACCTATATTATATGCATGCAAACGCACGTAATTAATTCTGATAATGGTTGGGTGCATGTACTTAAAGCGATAGATCACCGATCGAGGTATATTTCAAGTCGTACGCTCATTTATTATACTTCGACATCGAGTTAAGTAATCGTGAAAATGTGTTATACTCCACAACATAAAAAGTTAGGTAACTAAAAATACTTGCTCGATTTTTAAAATCGAGAAAGTAAAATCGTAGGTTTACATCGCGTGCATTTTTGTATCATTAAGATACTTGTTTTAAATAAAATACATATACATCCAATTATAATTTTTTTTTGCCGATTCTTTTATCGCGACCTCGGGAATAAATTATTGAACACTAAACACACACACACACACACATATATATATATTCTTCGAAATGAAGAGAAATCATTGAAAACGAGCGATTTATCGAATTATCAGTAAAAAAAAAAAACGTGTCATCTTTTTTTGGTTAATAGTAATTTAATATATATACTAACATAAAATAATTCTACACATAATATTTGTTGTATAAATAATGATAGATTTTTAGTCAATTATTTATTATATCAATTTAATGTTTATTAAGTAAAAAAAAGAACATTGAACAATTATTTTTGTAGAACAAACATAGTGAAAAAACATAATGAATCGTTTAAAGACACAACTTCGACAATACGTAAATAAAATTAAAATTACTTCTTTTATTTTTTTTATTCAATAAATAAATCGAATGATGACATTTTAATTCTTTATTTCAGTATTAAAAATGTATTATTTCAAAAGTATTTAATTTTGTTGTTTGTGTGCACATAATTTTTGATTTTCATTAGAATCAAGTTTACTCTTTTAGAAAAGTCGATAAAAATTATATATCATCATTAAACGGTATAACGTAAAATATTATTTTTTGAATGAACTCTTAATTTTCAAACCACTTTTATTTGACATGACGTGAGATATAGATTAATTTTCCAATTATATAAATTAAAATTAATCAGTATTTCCGATCATTGTTTCGTAGTAATTTAGTTTATATCAAATTCGAAAGTCGTTTAAACTTATAATTAATTATATTACATCATATTAATATAATTTAAAGTTTCAACCGATGACACGACTTGATAACAAAATAAAAACTAATAACATAATACATATATTATTTATTGGATATTAGTTTTTAATATAATATAGAAGATAGAAATGCATGCAAGATTATATTTGCATTCAATGTAAATGTTATTATAAATTCTGAATTACTTGTACTTGCATTGAAGTTATCTACTCATATGTCAATTATTATTTTCACATCAAATTGTTATTGATAGTAATACTTTATGTAATATTCAGATTTTATTTTATTAGTTTATACTTGTTTATAGTATGCTGATAATCGCAGCAAGTATTCACAGTCGTGCATGTGTATAAAATAAATAAATGTATTGAATTGTATGTTATAATCGTAGCGGTCACATGCTCGTTTAAACCACACACACACGATACACATACACTCGCATGCATACAATGTAATGTAGGTGACTTATAAAAAAGAAAAACACAATCATTTAATAAAAACAAGGTTGATAATCCACTAAAAATTTGTAGGTACACGCGAGATTAAAACAACGGTTTACAGCGTTTGTTATAAATTAGAAAGATGAACGTTTTGTACTAATTAATAGTGTAACAATAGCGTAGTACCGCGGGCTAATAACTATTACGATTATTATTGTTGTTGTGAACAAGACAATTGTTTAGGTAGGTAGGTAGGTAGGTAGACAACAGTAGTAGGTAGCGGGTGCGTACCACATAATTACTGCTCTGCGAGACGCACACAGTATTGCGTGTGTAAATATGTAATAATACCTACAACAAATCGTTATACATTTAATATACGCTTAATTAATATCACAGCGCCGCGGCGTCGCGACAGAAGACAGCACGCGTACGTGCAATATAATAATATAATATAATAACAATGCGCGGCGGTACACGAGTGATCGAGGAAAAACTCGCCACAATAAACACTGTAAGGAAAACGTTGACGACGTTGACAAAACGTACCACAAACTCATAACAAACGTTTATTTTCTCTTATAATACCAATATAATAATGATTATAATAACGCCGCGGCATATCCGCGTTGTCGATAATGTTAATCGATGCTAAATTAAAACCGTATAATGTATTTCTATCGTTTCGATCGCAATCGTATTATTATGATACACACGATATATAATAATAATATACTCGTATATAATATATATATAATAGATCGATCGGTAAGTATATTATATTATGGGCAAACTAAATCTTTCCCCTCGCCGCCTCCTCGTCATTCGTCGTCGTGATCTAGCCGGCGGCGGCCTCGGGCATTGCCTCGACGCCGCGCCGCTGACGACGACCACCGCGACCGCTGCCGCGAGGCGACCCTCCACCACCTCCGCGCGCACCGCGGTCTCGTTATACTCCCACCACCACCGGCGGCGGCGGCGGCACCACCACTACTTACTGACTACCAGAAGCACTCCGCCGCTCCGGGCTGTGTATACTCCCGCCGCTTTTTGCCCGTGGTCAGACGTTTGCCGCCGCCGCCGTGCCTCTAGCTAGTCCCGGGCAGTGTATCAACACTTTTCAATAGTAGTAGGCGGTAGTCGTCGTTATTATTATAAATCGCGTCGTGTGTCGCGCGCGCGCTAGCGCATTGTCGTCTTCTTCGTCTAGTGATTAAAAAGACCATCGCGATTCGTTTGAAAATACCGTTTTGTTTTTTTTTTTTAATTTAATTTTTTTTTTTACTTTCGTCGACGTTTTTCGCCTCCGGGTGTTTCGCCTTCCCCCGGGGAAAAACGCGATTTCCGCTCGAAACTCGGCGGCGTTGTGCGAGTTCGTCGTCGGGGTGGCAATCGCCGCGCGCGCACCGAAGGAGCAGCCCGGTGTATCCCCGGTACCCGGGACTCGGCCGTCGCGATAGTTTTCGATTAGTAAGATTTCGATTTTCGCGGCCGATCGCGGTCGCGTGCCGTGCGAAACGCGTCGTTTTTGCTGCCGTACAAATGAAACACGGGAAAACATAAAAAAAAAACCAACCGTAAAACGATCACCGCGAGCGACGCCGACAAAACGTTCCGAACGAATATTAACGTCATTACGCCGCCGGCAGTCGCCGCCGCCGCCGCGTGTGGAGGTTACACATGCGGCGGAATCGGCGGCCGCCGTAGGGCCCACGGGCGAGACGGCGATCTCATCATCGCCGGCGGTGACGATCGCCTGCACCGCAGCCGCCGCCGGCCGGCACCGCTTTCGGCGGAGTCCGGCGGCACCGTGACCGACAACACCATGACCGTCGCCGAAGGCACCGGGACCGCCAAATGGGTATGGCGGCCGCGATGGACTTGGTGGACGACCAAACGGTTTCGTCCGACTTCTCGCCGCCGTCCCTCCGGGCGCCAAACCGCCATAGGCCGTTTGCGTCCGATCCGAGTGCAGTCGCCATCCGCGTTCGCGCTTATCGCCGTCACTCTGCTCATACTTTTGGCCACGGCGATCGAGGTAACGTATATCACACAATGATATATAATGAATGTATTTACAATGTGTAGAGATTTTCTAAGCTATGAGATTCGTTGCGTTTCGCGAATTGTTTCCCAATATAATCGTGTTGTATTAATTTTTTTTTTTGATGTCGTGCTAATATACTCCATTTGCATACATTTGACGACGAATATGATATTTTATAGAAATTCGAATCTCATCGTTTTATTTCGATTTCAGATGTTTATAGTTTGGTACGTCATACAATAAATATTACACGTGTACGTCGTTTTTTTTTTTCTAACGGGAGTCGTATCGCGTATTTATTGCGCGCGCGTGTATATATTATAAATATATATGTATTGTATAAGACAGGCCTAAATTTAAGACGGCACGGGAAATAATGATAATTCGACGCATTGTAATACCCGAGATACACGCGTGGCATTAGAATAATATTCCAATAACAGATGGACACATTTTAATATCGCAGATGTATTTACGACGGTTGCCGTCGACAAAACAAAAAAAAAATTAAAAAAAAAACCCTGCTCGTGACAATTTTTTTTATATTTTTTACGGTTTTTTTATTTTTATTTTTTAAATATCATTATTGTTAGTTTAATCACGTGTTATAGATACAGACGTGTAGCGACGGTTATTTGTGCGCCACCGCGCCGCCGTGTAAATGACGTACGCGATATGTGCGCGGATTATGTGGCACGCATTTACACGCGCGGAGCGTATACCTATATTGTAGAGGAAAAAAAAATGTTTTTTTTTTTTTTTATAGTTCTCGTCGAATTGCAGACGCTACGCGCGATCGCTATATATCGCGTTATGAGGGCGACGGGGTCTCGGGGGCACCGCAAGTACTATACGCTGGTCGCCGTTTGACGACAGGTTCCCACGACTGTCGGCGGCTATGTATATTTAAATTAAACTAGATTAATATTTGTCATAAATATCAATTACTTCGTACTGTCTCCGTAGTTAGACATAATTATAGGTATAACGTATATTAGCGCAACGTTGTGTATACAAAACAATAACAATACTAATAATAATAAGTTTAATATTACGCGCGCGGCCTATAATAATAACATACGTATATTATAGTATATAGTAATGATACGTCGAAATTTATTTATAACATAACTCGTCTTGTCACGCGCGTAAAAGTAAAAACCGCGTAACAGCGGCGCTACAATGACATCTTCGTATAATAATCGTAAATCGTCGTGGTATATGTTTCGCGGTGTTGTAGGTGTATGAGGTATATTTCAAATCCGCGGTCAATTGAATGTGAACCGAGTAGTGAGCTGCGAAGACTTATAATAAACAACGGTTATTTTTTGTTAACTTGCGTGTGTGCGTATGTGCGAATCGTGTATAGAATAGCGTTTCGTGTCGGTCTGATATTGTTGTTCTAACAGCGCTTGGGTAGAGTTCATTCATATAATTTTTATTTTTGTGAATTACGAGAAAATTAAATATAGAAAGATAAAAACACGCGTCATAATCATGATGGTCCCTTCCCCACGTCATCGTCTAAATAGCATGTGTTGATTTTTACCAAAGTCGACTTAAATACAGTTATCGAATAACAAATTGATATGCGTTTTGATGTACTAATTGAAATGGATATAAATATCTTAATCTACGGGTCAATGTTAAATTAAACAAAATCGATTATTAATGAACTCATAAAAAAAAAACTCATATTGTTTATGGTATTTACCTTTTTAGAACTCATTAGAGTATAGAATTCGAGATTTGACAACTATTGTTTGGAAAATGAATGGTACGACTTACTTTGGTACTTAGATACCTTCTTAAAAGTACGATATTTTTCTTAATTTCATAGCCAAACGGCTATGGTAATAGGTTTTGTTTCTCATTCGAAAATAGTTTTTATCAATTACATAATTTAGCGATAATATACTTGTTTTTTATATTTAATATACTCGTAGTGTTTACGATTGCCCATAATTATAAATATTATATTCTCGATCAAATAAAACTAAAAAATAATACAATTGTTGCTTTGTTGCTTTAAGAAAAGAGGATTAATTTTATTTCTCATATTTAATAATTATTACTATAGGAATCGCTCATTTTTAATATTAATATAGTGAATGCTATGAACGATTTTCGTAGTTTAAACTCTTTCAATTTCAAAATTTAAATAGGTAAAGATTTATTTCTCATTTTGTCATTTAAACTTCGGTAATTTTATATGAGTTATACAAAAAGTTATTGATTTTACTGTGATCATAAAGTATAAATGGTTAAAAACTTATATGACCGTAAATATTTATCTATTAGAGTGCGTTAATTTGATCATATCGCTATATTTTTTATATTAACTAGAAACGAATGCTAGAAACAGATAATAAATTTATTAGGTGTTTATGAAGTTTATTTTCTATTTAAACTAATGTATATTTAATGGAGTATCTCATCTATCATTTCGAAAAAAAAACATTTAAAATTAACTCATTTAGTACTGTGGGGGAATAATGTACTTACAATAATGTTATGTTAAAATTAAAAGCCACTCGATGTCGATTAAAATAACTCAGTTAATTTATTATTGTAGAAAATAATTAGATTTAATATAATAATTGTGTTGTACTTACGTTAATGATCTATATAAATATATTTTAAAATTAAAGTTTTCCAAAACATTTATAATTCTTCTGCAGTTTTACTAATTCGTTTTTATAGTAACATATACAATTAGACAGACATTCATAATTGGTATAAATATTATTAAATATAAAATAATTATTATAGTATTATTTACTTATACAAATAATAACGATAACGTAAATCGGTCTTGTTTAACTTTGACAAAGTAAAAAAATTAAGAATTATAAACAATACTCGAACGCCGAAATTAAACGAATCAACTAATAATAATAATTCATTAATAATACTTAATATACATACTTGTCGTATTATTTGAGATTTTTTTTTTAAATTTTAAAGTTGTAAAATCTGAACTTTATCAGTTTAATACAAATACGGGAGATTCGACGGGTGATCGACTTTGGTGAATCTTTTAAATTTGAAATCAACGAAAAATAATAATATATAAATGAAAATAATACATAATTGATTTATCCCTTAAAGCTTAGCTTGTGGTGGGATAAATGAGTTATTAAAATTTCTTAAAATTAAATTTACAATTTAAATTCTCAAACTAATTGGATACATAACTTTTTATAGAAATTATATTAAGAAACTAAAAATTAAAGTTCTCCAATCAACCAGTTTACAATAGAATTTTATTTATTATATTATGTACTATTGCTTTAGAAAAACGATTTTGATCGAAGGAGAGTCTATTTCCAAATCGTCGAAACATCCGAGTTCGTGTAGATTAAATTTTCTAACGTTACGTCTTTTCGATGAAATTTTTATAATTAAATTATAAAGAACAACTCATGAACAATCTTTTTTTTAAATGTTTAAACATTATTCTTAAGGTTTTTTTTAAAATTGTTAGTTCAATGAATTTCAACTCGAAAAATGTTGTAGATTCTATCAAAAGTTAAAATTCAAACGCTTATAAAAAAAAATTTGTGAGAGGGTTTCGATATTTTTTCACACAAATAAGAACTCTTTGAGTTACGACGAAAAAAAATTTGATTTTGTTGAAAACTGGTACGTTGTACATTTCACTATTTTTTCGTAGTTTTTCTTCATCTTTTCTCAATTATTTGAAAAATTGTAGAAATTATTTAAAAATACATTTAAATAGATTTACAACTAAATATGAACCGTGAAGTTAAAAATTAGATCAATTTTTCTAGTCAAAAAAAAATCATACAATTCGTGGTAAAATCAATAATATCTTTTCTTGTTTCACTCGATTTTAAAAAGAAATGAAAAGAAAAATCAAATTCGTTGTACTAATCATAATAATTACGTATGTAATTTCGGTAATAAATAGTTATTGAAATTATTTATAAATAGATAATTTAAGTATTTGTAGACTATTTATATAGTATCGAAGTTTTCGAACCATACAGTATGAAATGTATTAGTTTTTAGAAACTATTTAAATAAATTATAATATTTTTAAATTTCAAATACGAATTTCAGTTGGATTCTACATAGGGATTGATGGTTCATAATAGCTTTGTTGCACTACAGTAAATATATTATTTTTTACTGTAGCACTATTATCTATCGTACTATTATATATATTTATGTACTCGTATATACCGTATGGTGGGTGAAAAAACGGTACTTTTTTTTTTTTGTTGCTAAAAATTGTGTCGAAAGGCCGTCCGTCGTCGCTGCGTCCGTATACGTTCATAGGCATTTAATTACGACACAATACCACTGTTACCTGTGTTTTCGAAAATTTTCAGTAATTATTACACACGCACCCGGTGAGAGTAGTTTGAAGCGCAAAACAGAGTGTGTCTCGCGTGAATTTCATCCTAGACCGCCGCGGCGCGCGGCCGTATATAATTATGCGCGCTGCCTCTGCGTGTTCTAGCGCGAAACAAATTCGTGTGTAATAATTATTATTATTTCGGCCGATAAAACGTTTACTGGCACACACGCACATCATACGCTCGCGCGCTCGTACCGGTACAGGTCGGTTGGGTGGCAGTATCTCTCGTGAACGTTTAATATAGCCACATAATCGGCCAGTCGCGGTGTACGGAGGTATATATTTATGCCGTAAAAGTATAGCGTATATAGTATGGTATCAGAAACGGTTCCCGCAAACTAGGTTTCTTTCTAGTCCTCGTTTTAACAACGTATAGTGAATATATTTATACTTTATAACAATCGTTTCAATCGTAGTGGCGTAACTTGACGTTCAATATGTACGTATATAATATAATATATAATACACACACACACACACACACACACACAAGTATTCGTGATGTCAAAACATTTAGCTAGCCGCGATCAGTACTGTATAAAAGTTATCCTGTTGGTATAATAATATAGATCATAGACATTAGAGCACTCTATTAGTACACTATTGTATTCACGGTATAGATACGTGTGTAGATACTGACGTATAAATATGTGGATTACATATAGGATTCTGCATGGGGGATCTTTATCTGTGCGTGTGCCGACCGTCGCGACACGATCGTCGTGAATGATACAAAAAAAGATATCGGTAACAAAATAATGTATAACAAACGAAATGCAACGACCGACTCGCGTTCACAACGTAATACATAATAATTATTGTGAAATTAAAACCGTGTAGGTAGGTATACGCACGATGTAAATCCGCACTCGCGAATTGTCCGGCACACGTAAATGATCGTGATTTAAATCGAGTGTCGAAAAAAAATCGAAATGAATTCTGCGGTCGGGCTCATCTATAGGTCTTCGGGCTCGTGGCGTCGTATACGTCAGGCAGCCCTATTGTGTTACGCCGCCGGAGTACTGGCGGCGCGTTTCTTCCGATAACACGTGTACGTATCACTGCGGGGGAACGATGAAGACCCTCATTGCTGCTGTCGCGATACGTTTTGGGGCTCGCGCAAGCTGAAAATATATCGTGAACATATTATTATTTACGTCAACGACCGTTCCTATTTTATTTTTTCTCTCTCTCTCTCGTTACACTTGGAGTTTTCGCAAAAGTTCACGCACGAATATTGCGTAATAATATCATATGATACATCATAATAATTTTCAAAACAGAGGACTACGATAATTTCACATCATAACGCCGTCGTTATACGCGTTTATCGAATTTTCGACGTGCTTTATTATTATTACACACGTAGTTGATCTCTCTCGTTATGTAATACAGTAGACGCCGATCATTGGACTCGCGGTTATTTGACTCGTTCGCATCATATATTGGTCTCAAACGGGCCATTTCCGATTTACTCGCATATCAACTCGTGGCGAAAACGTTAGACTCATCACACCGGTCAACGGGGGTCACTTACAGAGCGGGTAGTTGGATAGATAACAAAATAACAAAAATACAACAACAGTTCGGCGGCTTCGTCGAGTGACGTCTAGACGCGGCGCGCGGTTCAGTGGGAAAAATCGCACGTAGGTACTGTGGGACAGTATGACGCGAGCTGTCTAAAACCTGCAGCTGGCGACGACGAGCAGCTCGCAAGTTTACTCGATAGGAAGCCGAACACGCACGCGTTCAGTTAGATTCGAAGCAAATAACAATAACGGATAGAATTTTAACAGCACACGGCCCAACATCACATCGTATCTTCTATACACACACGCGCGCGTATACATGTCCAATTTATTCTCGGGCCTCTCGTCCCGTCGACTCGTTCCGCGGCCGACGCGCGGACTCGAGCGTTTCGGTCCCGGCAGCAAAGCGAATCCGACGAGCGGCGTCGGCTGTGCGCCCGGAAAAGTTCGCGGCGCGCGGGCGGCGGAAAACGACTTCGGGGTGCGCGGGTGGCGGAAAACGACTTCGGGGCGCGGTCTTCGCGGCGCCGCGGTGGAAACGGACTTTTCGCGCGCGCGCGTGGGCGTGGGGTCGGACGCGCGCGAGTTTCTCTCGCGACTCGGCGCGACCGCCGCGGGGGTCGTCGGGCGACGGGGGCCGGCGGGACAGACTTTCGTTGCCGGGTGGCCGCGGTAACTTTTCGCCCGGACCGCCGCCGCGCGTACGCCTGTTACCGCGTACGCGCACGACGCACGCTTCGTCACGCCGCCGCCCGTCGAAGGCCAAGCTCCGCCCAACTGCGGCGGCGTCGACGAAATGTTTATGTATCGCCGCGGTATGATGCCCGGCCTCCTTTCCCGCCGACGCGGCGTACGCCGCTGTGCCGCGTCCGCGGTGTCCTGTGCGCAGTCGCCGATGACGGTTAGTTTATATAAAATCCAACACTATATTATTATATATAATATAATATGTATTATATTGTACTATACGCGCGACCTCCTATTATTCTCGGACGGACAGAGAACAAGAAGAAGAAAAAAAATATGTATTCCATTTATTTCTATTCAATTCTCACGTCGACCGCGCGGGGCCGCCGGCGAAGGACGAAGAGGGGGTGGCGTGTTATATTCGTCTCGCCTATTATACACGTCGTTGCCTCTCGTCGTCTCCCCCCGTCCCCGTCCCCGTCCCCGTCGTCGCGTCGTCGCTACGGTAGGTTTTCCGCTCGTTTTTTGTTTTCTCTAGCGACGGCCCGCGTTATACCTACACGTTATCATCACTATACACGATTTTCTTCGGTTCGCGTCGATTTCGGAAGTCCTTCGGGACACATCGTCTATACGTTTACCGCGCGCGCGCGTTAGAGTGTGTATATACTTATATAACTTAGCCTATTATAATAATACGTACGCGAGAGATAATGGTACGATTATGTCGCGCACGCGAATCGTTCGTCACCGCCGCCGCCGCCGGCCGAGCGTATTATATAGATTACCGCGCGTATAATATGTAATGTTATGTTTTTTATTACATTACTCACCGATAAAACACGCGGCCGCGCGGGGGCAGATTCTACGACGCGCGAGTACTCGATAATGATATGACTTACAAACTATTCAAACGATGTCGGGATGGATATTCGTTTGCATCTCCTCGTGTACCTGTATGTGTACGCCGCGTATAATA
The DNA here is from genome assembly GCA_948098885.1 of Drepanosiphum platanoidis. Taxonomy (NCBI): domain Eukaryota; kingdom Metazoa; phylum Arthropoda; class Insecta; order Hemiptera; family Aphididae; genus Drepanosiphum; species Drepanosiphum platanoidis. The sequence continues at coordinate 13,639,850 of OX402533.1, forward strand.
GGTACGACGGGTCATAATAATTTTCCGTTGCTATTTATTATAATATGATAATGTTGTGTGCAAGTTCTCCGCGCGCACAGTCGTGACGGACAATGTGCGGGGAAGATCATGTAGGAGAATGCGACGGGAAGAGGAGCGGAGGAGGAGTAGGCGTATGGGGCAGCTGCAGTAGAGAGACGGATTGCCGAGAGAGCTTGCATGAGTACCTATAAACGAACGCGCGCGCATACACATCTTAGCACCACGTTCGACCGGCCGGCACGCAACCCGTTGTCGTCGTCGTCGTCGTCGTGTAGGCTAGTCTTCGTGAGCAAACACGCACGCACAAGCACACGCATATACACACACACACATGCGCACACACACACCACCACGCGAAACGTGAATTTTTTTCCTATATCGCGAAAACGCGTCTTGTATAATAATAATAATAATAATAATAATAATAATAATAATAATAAAAAGAATAATAAACGCGATTAAAACGGCGGCGGCAATGGTCTAGCGTGCGTGTAAACGTGGTTGATTGTTTTGAACGACGGCGGAGGAAAAGAAGTTCACGCGATCGTCGGCGGCAGAGGAGAATATTCATAGACGCGCACGCAGCCGCCGCGCCGTTGTAAAATAATAATAATAATAATAATAACGATAATGATGATGCGAAAAACGGATATTTTGTCGATTTTTTTTTTTTCCACTTCTGAAACGCCACCGTTGTCGTCACGCCGCGCATACACTAATATATCGCGTGTGATTTCCCGCAACACATAATATACGCGCGACTGTATACACATATATGTGTATATTAAAGTATTTATATATAGACGGATCGTGCGGGACAACCAATTTTTTGTACCCCGCTCTTCACGAGTTCATAACAAATCGCTCGCCCGTCACACGAACACTCATTATAATATATATATATATGATGTTGATGATGATGATGACGACGCTAGTCCGTCCGTTAAACGTGCGTTGGCGATCGACAACGATGAGACAAATCACTCGATCATTTATCATTTTAATTTCCATTATTATTGCGCGTGAACGCGCGCGCGCGTGTGTGTGTGTGTGTGTGTGTGTGAGTACGAGCGCGCGCGCGCTCGTTTGTCGCGTCGTCACGTAACAATCGTTTTCGAACCCCCTGTTTCCCGTCCTGCCACTGCCCCGAAATAATGTGTCCGACAATAGACGCACACTCGGTTATTGTGTTGTCCGCGTGCGCGCATCGTTTCATGGAGGCCAGGAAGTGTTGGATGTGAGACCGTCTGCGTGTATGGACGATGATTAGTAATGTAATGGTGTGTATGATAATGTATATATTATAGTAAAAAGTAACATGTATATAGCGATATTATTACAGGCGAATGCATTGCTGTCGTCCAGTGTATTATTTTTGTACGAGCTTTTTTTGTCTGACGAGGTCTCTTTTCTTTCTTCTTCTTTGGGACCGTTTATGCCGAGTAAATCACGGTGGCGGGTACTTCTATATTTTGATCCACCCACCCTTCTTTCATTGCGTCCGCGTCGCTGGCGTGTGAAGATCTTCAGACTTGATTATTTTTTTTTCCATTTCATAGGTTAACACCAACCCCTTACAGCCG
>OX402533.1:13641653-13674627 GCA_948098885.1 Drepanosiphum platanoidis
CAGCTGGACCGTGAGTACCGTCTGCATAATAATATGATATATTTTACGCGCGACATTATAGTACTGTTTTCGTATTGTGTTTTGTTTACGATCGCGCGCCATAGGCGTGTCGCGTTCGTGTTTCGAGTCGAAACTTTCGACCGGGGATGGGGCGCATTTCAAATCCACGGGCGACGAGTCTATTACACTTATTTTTGGTATTTTTTTTATGTCCAAACAATTTATTTATTTATTTCAAATCAATCACGATGTTATAAAGTAATTAAAAAAAAAAAAATTACCTAGCGAAAACGTGTTCAACATTTCTCATAAGTTTTTATATGCGTTCAATAATTTAATTTTGACCTGATCGGTTATTGAAACGATAACAAATCTTTTTTCGCAATTTTATTTTTTTCTCAAAAGTTTGTCCGACTATGTTTTGAAATAGTAGCCGATCCGACTACCTTCATTTTTAGCTCAGAATCGTTTTTCGAAAGTTACATTCGTTTTAAATTTATAAGTACAATAATTTACTAACATCAATCGCCCTCCATCTCCGCACTCGAATCTCGTATGTCGTTCTAAAGTTTTTGCATACAACATAACGAGATTTTTATGTTTGCCGTTGACACGTTAAACAAAACTACAAACGTATTTATATACTCGAAACGATTGGCCGGATAACGTTTTTTTAACTCTAAATTTCAATAACGTGCCCCGTTTATGGTTTGATCAGCATATATACACAACGCGTAATACTAAATCCCGCAGTGACCGCAGATTTTCCGGCAGCAAAGGTGACGACATGAAAACTGTCGGTTTTTTCGGAAGGTCCGGGCGGGGCCTCGACCGAACGTTTAGGCAAACCGTTTCGTGCGAGATATGGGCCGGCGGCGGCGGCCACTCCGGTGGACGGACGTCGCACCGCCGAACCTTTCGCAGTATAGATACATAGGATAAATAGGAGGTTAATAAACATGGCTTCTTTAAACGTGTTCTAATAACGACGCGTCGTCGTGGTGTGTATTATTATAATATAATTGCCGATTATCAAATTTCCATCTTGGCGGCGCGCCAACATCGCGGATACCGCACTATAACGTGGATCTAGGATAACCGTTGACTTTTTACGTCAGTCACGGGGTGGACGGGAAGAGGTTATTTACGGCCGGCGATAACGTCCCTGTGCTACTGCCGCGGGACATGCGCGCGCGATGTTCTCCTAGCGTGTGCGTGCCACGATACGCACACGTATAATATAATATAATGTTATGTATATTATGCCATATGTATACCAACCGGAGTATTTTATATTGTGCTCGGTCGCGCGACTAATGACCACGCCACCGGTGCTGAGCGTTTCCCGCGTCGAACGACGACTCGACAGCAGCGTGTGGGAGGACGGATAGTTCGTTACAGACTTATTGCCTCGGAACCGCATTTACGCGGAACCGTATTATGTCAGACAAATATCGCGTTGGAAATTAAATTTACATTTTTTTTTCATCGATTTTCCGTCCATCCCCATATTATACTCGTAGGCAAACCAATCGTAATATAATATTTATGGTTCGGAATCATATTATTATAATCTCAATATTTCAACGTGTGTAAACTGACTGCGCGTCAGTATTTTAATTCACAAACTCCTCGACGTTTTATCAATAAATATCTCGGGTATTACTCAATGTTATTAGACGCGAGTTAATGACGTGAGCGACACGATTATTTCGAAACACGTACATAAGTATAATGAACGGAGAGAAGGTTCCGAAAAAAAAAAAAATCAATCCGAATTATAAATCGTCTACGCGTTTTATCTCCCGACATAATAATTTTTCAATACGGTTCCGAGCTGATATTTTCCTGCTTTTTTTTTACGTGCCTCTAACGTATGTGCGGTGCGTGTGCACGCATCGCCGCCGAAGCACCAAGCACACGCGCGCGCGCGCGCAAGGAAAACAACCGAGTCGGCGGCGGGATCGACAGAACCGCCGTCTACAAAACTCGTTTAAATCCCGGAACGTATTTAAATGCAATATATACGTATATTATATGTATATGATGCCCCCGCCGTTCATCTCCGTCACGTCGACCGGCCGGCGTACCGTTTCTCGTTTTAACCCCTCGCCCCTTCCGCCGTACTCACTACTGCCGTACGGAATACGTTTTCGTTCGTCCACAAGCTGCTTTTCAAGAAAACAAATTATAATTATTCGTCGTCGTTTGTACACTACGTCGTCGTCGTCGTCGTATTTACTGAATAACTCGGTCATCGCCGCGCTCATCGGTCCCGCTCGCGCGCGCGCACACGCACTACCATTTTATTATTATTTTTTTTTTTTAATGTGCACTCGACTACTGCCGACGCCACCGCATCACGAAAGCGTTTACCCGGTCGTGGTTTTTCTACGCCACCGCAGCCACAGCGGTATATATTTTCTGCGTTTTTAATTAAAATAAAAAATCGAGCACGATCGTGGTCGTCGCGTGTGAGGTGCAGCAGTCGACGAGTTTTCGCGGCCTCCGTCGTCGTCGTTTTTTTTTCTCTCCGCCGTTTTTATGCTGCTGCTGGCGCTGTTAATTGTACAGATCTTTCACCGTCGTGTCGTCGTCGTCGTCGTCGTACACGTTGCGTGTATGCCGTTTTTCTTCTCGAAATTTTCTCTTCCGACGCGCCGTGCAGTCCGGCTCGTGCCGTGTGACCGCCGCACATAATCCATACGGGGGGGGTTATATGGTTTTCGTGTCTAAAAAGCGTACCGCTAGCACATCTATAATAATATATCCCCGAGTATATAATATATAAGAGAAAAGACCGGGGTCACGACGATGTATAAGCACTACACCACGTCTATGAGATATAATAATATTATACATATAATCGCGCGTAATCCGCTCACCACGATCGGGCTCTCGTTGACCAACGATCATGTTGTATATACATTTCGATCGATCGATAGTCGATGATACGATAACGACAATCATAATAATAATTGTAATAATAATAGTAATAATAATAATAGCCCGTCGTGTGTACGTACGGCTTATAAGTCCTACACGTATATAGTATTACTCACACACACACACAGGCCATATTATATTATATAGTTGTATCGTATATTATATAGTCGTCGTCGACCGACTGCGGCGAATTGTTTTAATCCGCATCACGGCGGCCGGTTTGACATAAATACACGCGCGCACATAAAGAATGAAAGAACTCTGCGCGGCTATAATATCCGAGACTCACCGATGTGAATAATATAATATATTACGATGACGATATTTTCGTGTCAATGATATTACGTACGGTATACTATACACAGACGTATATAATATAATATATACGTATAAATATTGCCGCCGCCGTGTCCCGCTGCATCCGATTCGACTGCGCGTGATTTGAATATTCAAATATCTTTAATACTATTGGAATTTCTATATATTACATCGGGTATATAATAATAATAATAATATGTATACTATATTGTATAATATATAATATACATATAGTACCTCACTATTCGAATTTATAAATAACGTGTCTGTGCGTGCATGCCACCAGGACGTAATACCAATCGGATTTCTAAAAAAAAAAAAAAAATGTTTATTTATTTCGGTTTTTTATTTTTTTCAATGACCGCCTGTACACACCTGTCGCCGCCACTACAATGCCGACGACGACGACGACGATTTATCGTACGATTCGATTCGATTTCGGTATTTCTCGTCTTGTTTTTTTATTTATTTTTATTTTATTTTTTTTTTTTTTTTTTAATAATACTCGTCGTCTTGGTTGCCGCCGAGGTATTTCTTCCGATTATATTTTTCGTTAATTGGCTCGGGTCTCATGCCGCGCGCGCGTTAGTCGTCGTCGTCGTCGGCGGCGGCGGCGGCGGCGAAACGAGCTGGCAGACCGGTTGCCGCCGCGCCGACCTCTCTTCCGCTCGCGGTATCTCTCGTACTCTCGCTCAGTCCCTCTCGCTCACTCTATCTCTCACCCCAACTCTCTTGCTCACTCGCACTCATAAGCTCGCCGATGCAGCCTATTCGTATATACATTTATTTTTTTTCCTTCTTTCTTTTAATTTATATTATAAACTGCGGCGGAGGCGACACGATACGTACGGGGGGGGTGGGGTAATACCACCGTGCTCGTCGTACAGCGGCGGCGGTCGATTAAAAACCCACCCTTAATTAAAAACGAAAAACACGATTCTACTAAAACGTCGTGTATGTCATGTGTGTCCGGTGTCCGCGGCGGCGGAATGGAGGAGGACTGTGCGTGGCGTGAGCGAGACACCTGCGAAGACGGCCGTGTACTTAAAACGTATATATATATATTTATAATTTTTAATTAAATAATCCAATATTAAATTATCATCGTGGTGATCGTTTGTGGAGCGGCGGCGGCGACGGCGGCGGCGACGACGACGACGACAAGCTAGGTCATTTCGATTGCCGTCCGAATTAAACGTTACGTTTTAATGACCTAACTGGAACGCGTCATTGTCTCGTTGCTTGTTTTCCCCGGCGGCCGTGATGATGATGGACACAAATATTTTTGTCGCCGCCGCTGTCCACGCATGCCGCCGCCGCCGTCGCCGTTGTTAATTGGGTTTTTTCTCGCGCGCGCGTGCGCTAGGCGGCCGGCAACAGCACGAGACGAGACGACACCGCCACGCATACCTGATCCGCCGTCGATGGTTAGGTTAGGACAGTCGGAATTCCACTGGTGGCGGTGGTGTGCGAGGTAAAAAAAACCACCGCAGTATTTTCCGATTAATTAGTGAATACCACGACGACGAGCTCTCCGTCGGCTTTTCGTCGTCTATAATCTATATAACGGCCGCCACCGCCGCCGCCGCCGCCGCTTTTAACATGTGCCGCCGGTTCGTCTTAAATCCCTCGTCATCGTCGTTATAATAATAATAATAACATATAAAATATACATATTATATAGGTAGGTTTATATACACGTGTTATATACTCGCCGTTTTCGTCGCGGCAGTTTTTCTTCTTTACGTCGAGCCGTATTCACGTCTATATACGGACTCCTCGCGCTTAAAAGGGTTGACGTAATTCTCTCCGGAAATAGAGAGAGAGAGCGAGCAGTGTAAGTACACGCGTGTTCTGTGTACGAAATCCGGCCTCTCCCTCGTCCCGCCAGACCGCGGATTTTTTGCGCGGCGACATGTGCTGCAGCGGCAACGGCCGAGGGGTATGAATGGGTCGGTTTGGTTAATGACGCGCGCGCCCCCGCGGGATTATCGTTCGTCTATTGTTTTGGAGTTTTTTTTTTCATATTTTTTTTTTCTTTTTATTATTCCCCCGCGGTCGTCGCCGCATACGCGCATTATAGTGTATATTATACGCACTGCGATGACCGCCGCACTTGACTATATACATTGTGCCAGTGCACTTTGCAGCCGTTTTTCGACTATTGTTACATCGCGCGTCCCTATCGCGTATATGTATATCCGAGCATCGCCGTGTTTTGTCGTCTACACATACATGAATGGCGCGAAACAATACGTCGATAATTTCGTCCTCGTAGTCCCCCGGTCATCTGTCGCAGCTATTTTTTTTTATTTTATTTATTTTTTTCTCGTCGTCGTCGCGTTAATCCTCCGCGCGGCCCGCACAGCTGCTGCCCCGAACCGCACAAACCACAACACTCTACATAATATAATGTTATATACTACTGCGCGCACGTGTGACGACTGTCATAATTATTATCTTTTTTTCTTTTTTTTTCCTTCCTTTTCTTTTTTAATTTCTTTCGCCACCGCACACATTTTGTGTACTTAAACACTATATTATGCGCAGTGCATCTAACGTTTATACATAAGTGAGTATACACCGCAGACACCGAGCGTGCGCGCGCGCGCGCGTTCGCATGTGTACACACACACACACATATTGTACGACGGTATATTATAATATTATGATAATATGATATACGCGCGCGACACGTCGTCTATAAGGGTTTTTTTTTTTTTTAATTCGTTTTCGTGCGTTGAAAAAAAACGCGCCTTTTTTCTTTTTTTTTTATTCATTAGTCATTGCGTACAGTTTCGGCGGCCGGGCCCCTTGCCGAGATATCGCGACTACTGTTGTCTATAATACGTACGCGCTGTGTAACATAATAACCGCCGCCGTCGCATATAATATGATATACGTAACAGTGCGACAATATAATAATATATGACTCGTCCTGACCTCCGCACGGTCGTCATCGTCGTATTCCGTCGCTCCCGTCAATAAGCGCGCGCGACAGGCAGGCCTCGACCGGCGTCGTCGCGGTCGCGTACATGCGGCGGCGCCACCGAGTCGTCGTCCAGCGAGGCACGTACCTATACTCCGTACGGACTCGCGCGATATGAGACCGGGCCGGCCATTATAATACTGCCGCAGTATATTATATATACTCGCAATAATAATAATATATATACGTATATATATATAATAACATTTAATATATACTACCGTTCAGGTATATTAAATAGATACGACGACAACGTTTGACCCCGCGGCGGTCGATTGAATCGTCGTCGACGACGGAGAGTAGACGGCGGCGGCGGCGGCGGTTTTTTTTTTCCGCTGATTTTACCTTCGCCGTGCCGTGCGACGGGCGGGGGTGGGCTGGGACACCGTTTCTTTTATTCATCGGCCGTACGGACGACGACAACGACGAGTATCTGACGGTCGGTCGTCGTCGTGGTGATGGCGCCACCACCGTGCACCGAACCGGCTATCGCCGGCACCGCCGGTGCACTTTTTTTTCTCGGTATACATGCGACGTGCACGCACGCACGGCCGCCGGTGGCCGTTCGACGACTTGGACGACGCCGTGAGTCGGTAATATTGGTATGGACGTTGTATTTTCCCGGTAACGACCACGCGACCGAGCGAACGGAGCGCGCGCGCGCGCGCGCGAGAGCGAACTCACTCGCGCGCGTAATAAATCAATCAAAACCGGGACGGCGGCGGCGGCGGCGGTAACGTGATTGTTGCTGCCCGGCGGCGGCGGCGGTACCGCACCGCCATCTCCTCCTACGCTCTCGCGCCGTTGGTCTTTGTTGTCGTCGTCTTTCCGTTGTATAGTATGCGGTAGTAGTTATATATTATAACTATTATTATTATTTTTATATTCGGTCGCCGTAATTACCGTTCCACTGCATTACATATAGTACATAATATAGCTCACCGTATATAATATAAAAAGCTTCTTACGTACCATTCGCAGTGGCCGTCGCCGAGGAGGACGACGGTATTAATAATAAATATCATATTTTATTGTCTCGATCGATTCGAAAATCCGTCGTCGCCGCGCGTCGGCGTTATCGTTAACTCGACATTTTTATTTTTTTCGAGCTCCGATCTCGACGAGTATAATAATAATATGACATCTGTATTAGGCGTTCTCTCGTCTGTAGTATATTATATATTATACTTTATCGACGAGGTTTATTGTATATTATATGACAGTGCTCCGCGTATTATTATATACAGGTATAAATATCAAACTACTGCAGTAGGCAACACTTGTAATTTAAAGACTTACCCATCACTAAGTCGTCCGTACACGCCATGATATATATTGTCATGTACTCGACAACCGCAGTATATAAAAAAATATACTCTCGGTGTAATCATATGATGTCTAATGTAATAAAGAAAGTTTACGGTAGCCGATGATAACGATAACTACTCTGCCGTTCCTCCCGACTAATGGCTAATGGCTTTATCAATAACCATGTCCAATAGTCATGAACAACAAAATGCGCTATTACGCGATATGACGGTGACGACGAATTAACGAGCACAGATCACAATCAATATGCAAACATTATGTATTGATGCAGATAGTGTCGGTTTCCGTGAGTGGTGGCTCTTATTCAGACGACGTATTTATGTAACAACGTTAATCAAGATGGTCTTCGTGTCGACACACAACTCTAGTATTCAAACGATTCGCACCGATCGGAAACGCATAGTAACGTCAACGCGGTTGTGATTCGAAGACTTTACGTCGGAGTAGAAGAATTAGTTTATCGATCACAATGTTATTGAAAAAACAACGAGACGTAAGATTCGGATGGGCGATGGTGGGTGGTCGGTACTGTCGAATAGTTTATATAAATTTGAAATCAACGCAACATCGATTTCGAATAGCGAATACTTTATATTATATTATTAATGATTAATTAATTTAGTAAGTTGAACGGAATTTCGTAAAAACACTAAAATCGTTGTTTTTTGTTTAAATAATCAATCCCGTTAAATTCGGTTTCCGAACGTTAAATAAAACTCCATTCCGACTTTTATACGCATATTTATAACTTATAAATTCGTGAGCCAAAAATCTAAAATATTATTATATTGAAATTAATAATATATATATTTTATAAATAACAATTTATTGTCATTATACGAAGAAGAAAAAACTAAGAATATTTAAATATTTCAATTCAAGTATCAATAAATTACTCATAAAAGTCAAAATCTTTTGAAAATTATTCCATTTAAAAACAATTATCCAGAGATAATAGTAATTTAAATATTCAGCGAAAATTCCAACTGTTTATGATTATTATTTATTGAGTACGATAAAAAAAAAAAAAAACTCAATTTTGTTAAAAACCGGTATACCGTAAATGTTGTTATTTTTTCTAACTTTTCGTCAATTTTTATAATTTTTTCGAAAATAATTGGGAAGTTAAAAAGAAAAAGACTCTGCGAACGAATCATCTGGGTACAATTTTCTACCAGAAACAAGGCGTGAAGTTTAGAGCGCAAATCTTCTAGCCGAAATCGTGTAAACAGGCACAAAAAAACCCATCAAAGTACCATAAATATTATCAGTCTAATAACTTCCGTAGAAAGTAAATATGGTCACAACAATAAAAGTCAAACGACCGGGTCTTCCGGTATATGTACTCGCGGCGTGGAACACACAAGATAGGTCGAAAAACGTATCGACGACAATACAATTATAACAACAGTGCGTTTATCGTTTTAAACGTCGGCAAAACCGCAGTGTCGTCGACATCCGTAATGAATTCGTCTCCTCGGGACGGGCGGCCATGACACGTCTTGTTTTGCAGTCGGATCGGTCGAGTTTTTCGGCACCGGACGCCGTCGACGCGAAAAAAAAAACCGTCGCGGGATCGTCCTAAACGGGCCAACGCCTCGTTAGCGCCGCCGCGGCGGCGGACGGATCTCTTAATTTTCTCGTTGCAACAACACTGCCGCCGTCATCAGCAAGTCGATGATTGCTCGCGCCGTCGTTTATCATATCACGTCGTTAAAACCGCCGCCGGCCCAGACGATAATATAATGAATCGGATCCGACATTACGACGGCGACGGCGCGGCGATGTGCAGTCGGCGGCTCATTCTCGGGACAACCGCCGGCCGAGATGCAACGTGCAACAGTGCATCAGCGCGCGCGCATAATAAAGTCGTCCGTGCGATCGGGCAATTAGTCGTATAGAGTCGTTAGTGGCGGCCGCCAAACATATAGCAGGTAGAGGCGGCGGCGTGACGCGGCGGAAAAACGCCGCCGCCGCCGAGGCTTTATTATTATGATGATTGTCGGTGGTGACGACCAGTCGGGCACGCACGCGTCCTACACGCCGCGGTGACGTGGCGGAAAAACGGCCGAGTTGCATCGGTTATAGCCTATTTAGCCGCGATGTGAGGCGATTACGATGACGTGACTGTTTATTTTTTTTTTCGGTACTTTTCCGTTGTTTGGCCGGGCGGCGGCCAAACGCGTGCGGTCGACGGAATTTCTTGTCAACCGTTCGCCGGCGGCGGGCAGGTCTATAGATCCCTCCCGGGGCGAGCGAAATTGTCGCGCGCGCGTGTGGCCCAAGTCTTCCGCCCGAAGGATTTATTTCAAGCGACCGGAGCGAATCGACGGTCTTACCATCGTTCGGCCGCACGGAATAGAAAGTCGTCCCCCGCGACTACCGCGGCAGATTCGATAGCAATAACCTTCCGAGAAGCAGTCGCCACGACAAATGGGGAGGAGGGGGGAGGGGTACGTCACAATATTTTATTATATATATATCGCGTCTACAAACGGTCCCGCCGCCGCCGGAGCTTTGTGTTTTACATTCTGTGCGAACGGCTTGATTTTGCAACAATACGTGCGTTTTTATTTCTCGCGTCCGCGCGTCAACACGGTTTCAACTGGAACACTTGGTCCGATCATCAATTTCACGAAATGTTTCTGGTAATTACGAGAAGAGTTATTATGAAAAATGACAAAATAATGGCAACATTTGCGGCAAACTGATTTTCAACAAAATCAAATCATTTTTTTCCCCCGTCGCAACTCGAACTTTTTACTGAACTCATTATACAAAATCGGTATGATTTCAAAGATTTTTTTTTTATTTTCTTGTATTCTTTTATGCGTTTGAACTTTCGAGATGGATTGATTTTTTTTTTTCTTGCATAAAATGTCGTTGAAATAATTTTGACTGGTCGAAAAACTGTACACTTCATATTCGAGGTTCGAGCCAGGCCCGGGCAGCACCAGATTGCCGGGGCGACGTGTACTTTGCGCCCGGTATTCCAAATCGCCCCTAACACACGCAATACGTATATATGGTCTTAGCTCGGCGACTTAGCGTTTTATTATAATAGATTATAGAAATCGTGTCTGCCGTCACGGCAACGCAGTGGTTCGCGTAGGAGTCTCTTGGTCGTCGTACCTATATGTACATAATATGTGCGCGAACGCGCGCGCGCTCGCGTATATATGTGTGTCGCTGCGATATATCGTATACCTATATACCTATACTCTGGTTGCGGTTTCTCTCGTCGCCGTCCACGATGATGATTTATCGTGGGGCGGCTGCGTGGTCTTGCGAGCGCGCGCGCGCGCGCCCGCGACACGGTATCGTCTCAACGACAAATGTTGTACACCGTCTTCGTGCTACGGTGGGCGACGGGGGGACGAGGGGGGTCAGGGAAACATCGCGTACCGGCGGAGAAAGAATGTAAAAACGTATATACGCGCGCATTTTATTCGTGCGCGTGCGCGTGTTAACTGTAACAGCAACATCGCCGTCGACAATAAATAACTACGTTATTTATCGCGCTCGCCGGCCCCGCGGGTTCTTGCCCCGCGCCGTTTAGTCGTCCCATTATATTATATCCTCCCCCTCACCATCCATCCGGTCGTGCCGGTACTCATATTAGTCATATGTGTGCATATCGCATATACGCGCGCGCATATTCGCATTTATTGTTTGTTTGTTTTTTTTTTCCCCTTTTAATTTTATATCGAATAAACGCCGCCGTCGAATTAATTTCCACGTACATCATATTATTATAAATGTACCTATCGGTTACCCACACGCTCCATACGCGTGTGTATTATGTACATACACGTATTATACGTATTATAACATGCACGCCTACGGCGACACCTTTTTTTTTTTTTTTTCCCTTTCATTAATCGTTTTGCTAATGGTTTGTTTTTTTTTTTTTTTCTGTTTCAGAGATCGTTTACATTCATATTGCAAGCGATGGACTACAATAATTACACGGGTAAGCACAGCAGTAAAATCGAAACGACTAATGTCATCTCCATAGTTGTCCGCTTATACATAATGTATATAATGTAACGCTCGCGCGCGCGCGCGCGCGCATTAAAACGATAATGTCACATAGTATTATTATTAATGTTTTCGTCGTCGTTGTATGCGACCGCGACGTGACTCGGCCGTCCGGCCGGTCGAGATAGGTACACCCACGCACACACACACGTACGCTCGTATACAAGTATAGGCATAGACACACACGCGCGCGCGAAGACTCTCACAATGCGAACGAGTTTGGTGTAATCGTCATCCGACTCTCGTCAATAACACATATATTATGTACCGAGAGGAGGCAATCGATATAAAAGACGGTCGTCATATTATTATTATTATTATTGTTGTTGTTGTATAACAACGACGCGATGACGAAGACGTATATTTATTAAATGCGGCCGTGGCGGGTTCACCGTTTCGTCGCGGTAGTTACGCCTTACGCCGGGGCCGTTGCCGCGGCGGCGGCGGCGTCACGTCCTATTCCGCCCGGGCCGAATGAGCCGCGGCGGCGAACAATTGTCGTTATAATATACACTCTCGTAGTACAGAGCGTACCGGTGCTGCGGGTCTCTCTACTCCGGACACAGCGGCTATATTATATTCTTCGATCCGATTCCAATTTCCAATTCCGTGTAGGAATGCGGCGGCGGGACGGTTTTATTACTATTGTTGTTGTTATGTGTTATTATGATTATTATTGGAGATTTGTCGTCGTACTCTTTTTGTTTTCACACATACATTTTTATATATATACGTATGATATACTCCGTCCGTCCGTCCACGCCCGAATGTGTGTGTGTGTGTGTGTGTGTGGGTTCTGTATGTGTGTGTGTGTTCGTGTTTGTATGATTGTGACGATGACGCCTATTGTTGTACGACAACGAGATAAACGCGAGACAACGGAACGAAGGAAAAAAAAAGGGGTAACCAAGGCGAAACGCCTAAGAAACAGACAGAGAATAGAAAAAAAAAAAAAAATCATCTCAATCAATTCCATGCGCGTTGTTACTATTGTTGTGTGTGTGTGTGTGTGTGTGTGTGTGTAGATGTACTACTGATGTTACTACTGCGAGTACCGAATCGAATCGACACCGTACCGGCTTTTCGTCCAGTTCGTCGTCGAGCGACAAGGGATAAAATATCAAACGGCTAGTTTTACACAACGAAAATAATATGACGACGTGTGGTGGGTGATTTATACCGTCATCGTTATCGGGGCGGTTTATAAACTTAATTGGATCCAAATTTTAATCAATTCACCGACGCAATTTCAAACACATGTTTAATAAACCAACTATTATTTAGCCGATCGGAAAAATTAATAACAATAAAACTTTTTATGTTTCAAACGTCCTCGAATATTTTATACAAAAAAAAAAAAATAAATATATTCAATTTTATAATTAGAAATGTATATGATAGTATCAATTCATATAACAATGAAACAACAATTCCGACTTTATTTCACTTAACTGTTGTGATTTTCTTTCCGTTAGTATTAAGATTTGCCGATAAAAACACCATTATATAAATATTACGATTCACAATTCATAATATTGTTATGTCCGTTGAACGGTCGTGTCGAGAAATGTTCGTGTACTTTTTTTTTTATTCCGTTGGCTTCGTCGGATGCAACGGTGTACCTATACCGCGCGGACTAACGTTTTCTGTGTCGCGTATATACAAAGATGCCTAAATCGTATTGCACGCGCGCAAAATAACGACGCCGTCGTGGTTTTCCGCGAACAATTGTAATAATGCCAGTAGACAATGTTTGAAAAGAAAAAACAATAAAATTAATGTATTACTATTTATACGTATTTATGTACGGTATGCGTATTATATTTTTTTTAATGTCTGCGAAGTTTTTTCCCACTCGGAGATACTTTTATCTAACCACCATGCACCTAAATTTTACCTAAATTTCTTTCCATTTTATCTTAATCGATTAAGCCGTTCAAAGTAATTTCATTTTACACGGCTAACGTCTCGAGCTCGAGGTAATTTACCATAATATTATAGTAGGCAATAAAAAATTCAATCATTTTTACTAGGGTATGTGACTCCTTCAATAGATCAAATGTCCATTTTAATGTATACAGTTTTATTCGTATTTATGAGTTATTTTTTATGCGTACTTGAGAAATCTCGATCGTAAAATTAGCGGCTATATCGCACGGATTGCCGGTAGAAACTATGCGGCGGGATGACAGTTATAACATGTTAGTTCTCAGACACTCATTGTTTTTTCCGATGGTTTTCAGGTGCTTTATCCGTCATCGAAGAGGCCACGTACTCCGGTATCCTGTTGCCGGGCAACGAGTGGAAAGCTCTATCGCACCTGGGACGCACGGCGCGCATGGCGTATCGGGTACGCGTGCGATGTGACCGCAACTACTACGGGCAGACGTGCACCAAGCTTTGTAAGCCCCGAGACGACCGGTTCGGTCATTACACGTGCGGCGATACGGACGGCCGGAAAGAATGCATACCTGGCTGGCAGGGCGAGACGTGCGACAAAGGTGAGTTGGAAAAGTCTTGCATTTTTTGGATACTATAAATTGTATAAACGATAATAGTAATTATAATAATAATCGCGTTTTGTATATTCATAGCCGTGTGCAAAACCGGATGCCATCCCGTACACGGAAAGTGCGATTATCCTGGCGGTTGCGAGTAAGTATATGCATATTTATATTTTATAATATATAGGAACTCTTGTTACAATATGATAATAATAATAATATACTTTTTTTATATCGCGTACAAAACCTACGCACGTTCATGTTATTATACGTTGACAATAACGAGTGTACTTTACTTAAACCGTTTCTGTCAACGACATCACAAACGTCACCGAGGCGATGATAACAGCAATAATATTAAATCGAGCGGTCCACCAGTAGTTTTTTTTTTTTTTTTGAGAATAAGAATAAAGGAATTGAAGGAATTAAATTAATTACCACTTGTCACTTCAAATGAAAATTCTTTTATTACAGATATATTAAGTATACAGGTTTACTCATATTTGATTTTTAAGTATCTATTTAAAAACAAAAAATATATATACATATCGGATCGGTTCTAGTCTCATAGTAATTAAATACAATAATTCGGTTAAAAAAATTAAGTACTCGAATAAACTTTTCGAATTAATACTTGTGAAATAATTAATGACAATTCCCAGTGTGATTAAATCGAACTCTTGGACGAGTTATATACACGTATATAATATTATGACGAATTTTTCAAATTTTAATCGAAATATTTCGGCCGGTTCTGCTGGACGAATCGATACATTCTTGCGGACCGCGTTTTTGATCACAATCGAGTTTTTCCCACGCGCCGTGGGACGGATAACAAAAAAAAAAAAAAGCCACATTAGTCGTTGACATAATTTTCGACTGTCGGATAAATTACTTTTACCGGTCGTGTCTAAAGTTCTAACAGCGCAATAGCGTGACTTTTTTTCTTTCTCCCCGTACGTTCCTTACGTATTTCTACGGAAAATAAATAAAAAAAAATCTATTCACCTATAAAAACGTTTAAAAACCGCACAGGGCGTACAAAGGTCGTTTTTACCGGGGAAAAAAAAAAACCGCGTTTTATTATCTCCGGGGTGCCGTTCTATTTCACGCCTGTGCGGGGCGCCCCAAACGCGTCTCGGATCCGCGCGGCACTGTTGACGCGCGCTCGGACGCCCGTGCGTCTCCGTCGCACGTCGTACACGGGCGATCGCAAGATTTCGTCGTCATCGCGTATTCGAATCATGAAGACCGACGAGACGCGTACGTGTGCGCGCGCGTGTGGGTATATAATATCGTATACAAACACGACGCCGTTGTCGTCGTCGTCGTCGGCGGCGGCCGGTGCGATTTCGTCGTCGTCGTCGTCGTCGTTGGACTCGAGCCAGCCGTCCGGCGGCCCGCCGCCCTCGCTTCTTCGGCCGACCCGGGTTGGTGGGGGCGTGGGAAACGGCGAGTTTTCGAGAGTTACCGCCGCGGCGAACTGTTGCTGTGCCCGTCGTCCTCGCCGTCGTCGTCGTGGTCGTTGGCTGGCAACGGCGTCGGCGGGGGAGCACGCCGACCGAATTTTAATACGCGCGGCGGCGGCGGCGGCGGAATTTCGTCGTGTAGTCCGCGCGCCCCGTATAGTTCTCACACACAACTGCGGCGCGTCGTCCCGTGAATACGAAATGCGCGGCCGACGACGGCGGTGCAACCGGCGGGCCGGCTGCGGTCACCGCCGCGCGCGTGAGACTATTATAATATTATCGTCGCGTTGTTATTAATTAATTCGACGGCGATATTTCGCCGAAATACAACGCGGTTTCTCACAGTTCCGACGGCGCGCGCACAGTGTTATCGAGTGCGATATATTATCGTCGTCACATTATCCATATCTACGCGACGGCGCGCCGCGTCGTCGGACCACGACCCGGAACGGCATCGCCGACGAGAAATTGAAAACCGTCGTCGTCCGTGTGAAATCGCGTTTTTATATTCTCGCGAAACATCGTAGTTGAATTCGACCATTTTTTTTCACGCTTTTTACGTGTCGTTTTCCGACGCGCCCTCCGTTCGCCAGATCGGCTAATACCTCGATTAATGACGGTTTTCGCATTTATGTAAATTCTAAACTCGTGTAAATCATTTGATTTTCAAGTCATTTAAATCTAATTGTCATTGATTCAAATTACAAATACATAACTATTCAATAATATAACCTGAATATTTAAAACTTATTTGTTTTCTAAAATATTGAACGTTTCTGCAGATGTTATAAATTTTTTTATCCAACAATAACGTCATTGGTTTTAAAAATAATACGTTTTTACAATTTTCACGTTTGCTAATTTAAAGTCGAGCTAAACACTAGGAAGTGAATGAGATCTTCCAAATTATACCATTGAAATTACTATTATTTGTCACCGAACTTTCCTCCTTTCCTGCTGTGTTCGTATGTATATAAATATTTATTACCCACACAGCATATTAATTATTAATCAATTTTATTATCGTCGTTATATGTTGTAAGTGTAAACAATATACGACGGTTAACTGATTATATCATCCTATATTGTATTGTGATTAAAATGTATATATTGGCGATTATGATGCAGTGTTGCATAGGGGCAATAGATGGGGTGATGTTTCACTCGAATAAAAGGAATACATCTAAGGGGCCAATTTATACCTTTGATTAATGTATTAACGGGGTGAGATCTGACGAATACGACTACAGTGTGTACTGTATAACGCAGTATACACTGCGTATTTTATAAAACGATTCAATGATCAAACACGGGTATTATGTAACTACTCAACAATACCATAGTATTGTATTTTAATGATATTTGGTAACCGATTAGATTAAATGTTAAATAAATTTTAAATCAAACGTGTTTCCTCGTTGATCTAGTCGGATCAAAAGCAAATTTCTAACTTGGTTTTTATACCGTTTTCATAAAATTTAGTCATGGTAAATAAATCTATAATATTATTTTTATAAACATACAATTTACCTGAATCACATGAGATTTTACTGCTACTTTATACTTACGACATCATCTATAATTTTCGTTTAATATGATAATTCATAGTTTTGATTATGAGAATATTATTATATTGTAAAATATACGTAAATATCTCGAACGTTTCGACTCGTTTTTATTATAATCTTAAATATTTATTATTATTTTTCATAAACGACTCTAACTCGTGTCTTAAACGTTGTTATATAATTATACTGCAGCAATAATATAATACGTGTTATGTGTGTGCACTGTGCATTATTGTAAAACACCGCGAGCTCAGCTCAGTATCGTTTTCGAATATGATGATTTATCGTTACTCTAAGTACTTCACTCCCTAATGGACCACCCAACTCTAGTATTTCACCTGATACCTGTGGCCGGTTTGATTTTATAATATTGTAACTAGTTTTATAGACTGTATAGAGTACAACTTTATGCAGGTGCATTCGTTAATCTCTTTCCCTACATTTTTTCTTTCCTACACTTTCCCATATCACTTCAATGTAGTCAGCATTGTATTTGTCTGTGTCAAATTTATGTTTGTATGTGTATATTAATATAATTATTGTTTTCAAAAAAAGGTGCCGAAAAGGATGGCAGGGAGAGCTGTGCGACCAGTGTATGACGTATCCGGGATGTAAACACGGATATTGTAACGGCACTTCTTGGCAGTGCATTTGCGACGTGAACTGGGGTGGAATTCTGTGCGATCAAGGTGAGTGTTTTTAAATTCGATATTATTACGGCTACGAATATTATTTACAGTGATTCCGTTTGCGCGAGAATACC
Organism: Drepanosiphum platanoidis; assembly: GCA_948098885.1. Taxonomy (NCBI): domain Eukaryota; kingdom Metazoa; phylum Arthropoda; class Insecta; order Hemiptera; family Aphididae; genus Drepanosiphum; species Drepanosiphum platanoidis. The sequence continues at coordinate 13,659,581 of OX402533.1, forward strand.
AGTATTTAAATTCAACATTTTATAGCTTTTCGTTACCTAGCACATTTTCGATACGTTTCTAGAATTCGGACAGGGTTTTATTATTTTTGTTGAAATTCATTCGTCCATAAAAAGAACCGAGTTAACATAATGATTTTTCATACGCGTAGTTTTTGTGTATTTCGAGGTGGACGTTATTATGTCGCCGATGACAGTATTTATACAAAAAATAGTTTCCAGTCCGATGAATTCGGAAATGTTAACATTCGAAAACTCTCGGTAAGGGTTGGTTTACGGCGCCGTTCCCGTCTATTTAGTATTAATCCTTTAGGGTTGAACTACCGCGAATGAAAAGATATTTTAGTTTAGTACATGATTTTATTTATTAAAAATAATTTTGGTGGCGCCAGAGAAAATTTATGCTTTCAGCACTACATTATTATAAATAAACATCAATAAAACATTATTATGATACACCTTTACCGAATATCGAGTATGTCGTCCCTCTATCTGCGACAAACATCCATGTTAATTCGAGAGGCTAAATCAGATTAACCCATATCATATATGACTACAATAGTATTTCGCTTCAATGACGATTTAAACGCGTTTATTTTTATTCATTATTATAATACGGAGTATAATGTCGTGTGAAAATAGTCTGTACAGAAAAAAAAAAAAAAAAAGACGGTTGTCATATTATACTAATCTCACGTCTCAAATGAGCATAAAATATTCTTTATAGCAATTGTATTTCCTTTAGAATGTATACGCTTAATTGATACTGTTCGAAAATGTATATTGTACTAAAGTATCAGTACAATCGCGGTTATTGTCGATCGATAGCAACGTCCCGGAATTCGGATTATTTTTATTTATTCATTTAATTAAATTGATGTGTATTGAACATTCCCCGTCTTGTACGACTTAGAATTTTTAGGATTCTTATGGACCATGATTTTGCATACCTTTGAGTTTATTTTATTTTTTTTTCTGATCACATCAGATCCACTCGTATTCGACTACATATTTTTAGTGCATTTTTCGTCACATATTTTAGAATTTTCGTGTTCACGATATCACGTGTAAAACATATTTTATAAAAACCTTGATGTCTCGAATTCGTTACTTGTCCACCTCGACTCGACAGTGATTATATTACTATTATGAAAATAGGGTCCGTCCGTCGGTTCTTACTGTGGCGAGTTACAACGGCTACGGCGCGGCGGTATTAAATGATTGGTGGTGCGTGTCGAATCACCCACCGCGGCGGCGGCGGCGGCAATCGGCGATTTTCAATCCAGTTCGGTGGAAATAATAATAAAAAAAAAAAAAATTGAAAAAAATAAAAAACGGCTGCGCGGCGGAGGAGCCGGGAAACGCTGTGAGCTCATAAAAATTATCCCGTTCCGCGCGACGATTGTTGTCGCCGTCGTCGTTTTTTCGTTACGCGCGTTCTATGCGCGTCGAGTTTTATTGGTTTTTTTTTTTTCACCGTGTATTATCGGAGAGCGGGGAGTGCTATGGAATAATAGCCGATACGAAACACCGAGTGTATGCGAACGATATTCGATGGCTGTTTTTTTTTTATTTATTATACTTTTTTTTTTTTTTTCAACAATTATTCAACACACCCTTCTTCGCGACGGCCACGACCACCGCACTCGTCAGTCGTCATTGTAAGAATATCACACATACATAAATTATAAATATATTTTTTCGTTTTACATTATTCTTCGCGGTGGTCGTTAATGACGTGTAATTTATAATAACGATATAATTTATTTGGCGTATATTATTATATGGTCCTCCGCGGAACTGCATGATTGACTTATTACAATATTATATAATGTACATACACACATAATCATATCGGAGAGCTGTATTTCATTTTTTTCGTGCTAGTAGCTGTAGTGTGTACGAGGAGGGCAAGTGGGACGATTGCAGTCGACCACGGTCATTAAAATTATTTTGTCGTCACGTAATTTATGATCATCGATCAATCGCCGCGTCATCGCATAATGCTGCCGCCGCCGTTAATAATTTTATATTATTGCTATTATATTCTGCATAATATACTTTGCGCTACTAATCGGCCTACTCGATATACATACGTGACGCAATCGCGTTGTGCGCTACGCCGTATGAATATGCGAGACAGTTTACGCGAATAAAAATTTTTTAAGCCATCGACCAATACGGGAATGTTCACACGTTTATTATTAACTGCAGACGCCTTCGGAAACGTACGTACGAGCAGCTCTCCGTTTTTTTATCATAATAAGTCACGCTATAACACTGTAATAGTTGCCCCTATACGTGCGCAGTTTTGTACGAAATGAATTCCGTGAAAGTTACATTAAACGCGTTCCGTTAACTTGGACACGAAACGAGATAAATGTACATTATAATATCGTCGAACGATCTTTTAAAGTGCACGAAGACTGTAGCACCGGGCTTAAACGACTTAATTTGTTTACGCCGGTGTATATAGTTATATAGTATACGTATGTAGATAGTGGGCGCTGCGTTCGACCTGAATTCTGCGCACGTGAAAATGTCGGAAAGCCAAGTCACAGTGCAAATACTTTGCCGTTTTTTTCATTTTTATTTTAATTACGACGTAAGAGTTGAAATTCCGTTCGGCGGAAGGAGTACTTCCGACGCGTCGTCGTCGACGGGCTCTGGAGAACCACTCGACACTATCGTTGTACGAGCACGATAATAATAATATATGATACTGGAATACTGTCGTTTGGTCGCATAAAATATGCGTGCGATGATGTCGCGGCTACCTATTATTATAATATAGTGTCGTTGTGTTCCGAGGCTGCACGCGGCGATAATTTATTATCTTCGTGTTATAATATTTTTCCGTTTCCGTTCCGAACGCGGGCCGCCGTTATCGGTCGGATATTGTTGTATAATATTTTTCGCATAATATTATTTTACTCCGTCGTCGCCTAACGCTACTGTGACGATTTCCTACCAGGCCGACGGGCCGCGCGCGATTCGGCCACGTCGCGCGTGATCCAACGTTAATTATCGCGCTCTCATGCGGCGGCGGCGGCGGCGGCCGTGGTATACGGCAAATTTCACGTCGGAGCGTGTGTGTATTTTCTGTTTATACGTGCTCTCGCGCGCGCGCGCGCGCGTGTAAAATTCCGGTCGCGTCCGCCGGCCGCGTATTAATCAAAACGGCAGTGTGTAATATAATAATAATAATAAAAATAATAATAATAAGCAATAACAGTTACTGCCGCAGTACTATATATTAATAATACGCACGACGGTTAGGTTTTTCGACCAGTACATAGGTCCAGACACTAATACACACGCACACACACACACACACACATCGGGTATTTGCTCGCGTCGCCTCGCGGGTAATAATCACGCGCTCGCGCGTAATCGTATTCTGGGACGGTCGGATCACGATTCCATCGCCGCTGCGTTGTGCAACAAGCGGCGGGGCGCAGAGTTGGTTGCACGCCACCGTAGCCGCCGATGAAAACGAGTTTTCTAAATCATGAAGCGGCGGCGGCGGCGGCGGCGAGCGAGCGAGCAAACGCGCTCGCGCGCGCGTATAACGTACACTCGACTATAATATCGTCGTAGTAGTAGTAGTAGTCGTCGTCGTCGTCGTCGTCGCCGTCGTCGAATTGATCACACGGGCGGCGGCGTATTAAACTGACCTGTAACTATATATATATATATATATATAAGTATACGCTATACCCGCCCCTTCCCCGCAACAGAAAAAAAGAAAAAAAACAACAACGAAGACGCACGACGACCGCGGCAACTACTTGCACGCACCCACCGATATCGTTGTAATTACAATAATCTCAATCGTCGACGCTGCACCGAAAAATACCGTGTCTAGTGCATAATATAATATTATTGTACACCCGCCCCGCCGCGTATAAGCACCGCCGCGTGTGTATACCTACCTATCTAAACCTACCTACCGATTATACGCCGCGCGCCGTCCCTCTATTACTTATAGTCGTCGTGCCGGGCAACACCCCTACCGCCGCCGCATACCGCTATATTATACGGTCGCCGAGGTCCGGGTAAATAAACGCGATGAGGAGCGAAACCTAATGAAAAAAAAAATAATGGAAATAAAACTGGCTAGCGCTCGCTGCTCCGCGCTCGCGTTAAAAGTGCTTTTTTTTTTTTATTTTTAGATTCCGAGCCAAACGAAGAATCGGTCGATTTTATCATGATTATTTTTATTTTTTTATTTGTCGTCTGCTGTCACCACGGTTTTGACTAGCCGTGACGCCAGTCGTATTGGTCGGATGTCCGACTTTGCTGCGAGTTTATGTCGGCAAAGTCTGTCTAGTTGGTGCATTATAGAAGTTGATTAAAATTCTCTTATTAAATTCTCATTCTCTTATTAAAAGACGAAAAAACAAACGTTTTGTGTTGTTCATAGGTATTTGATAAATCCTTACGTTTTTCGTACACAAAAATTCATAAAACTGTTATTCTTAATACTTATAAGGCTTGAAAATATATTACCAAAAATTATAATTTTATTTTATTTTTTGTCTGCAGATCTGAACTACTGCGGCACCCACGAACCGTGCCTGAACGGAGGGACTTGCAAGAGCACGGCACCGGACCAATACACGTGTACGTGCCCCGAAGGATTTGGTGGTGCCAACTGCGACGTGGTGCTGAATCCGTGCGCCACCGAGCCGTGTCTCAACGGCGGAAAATGCCGAACTGTAGACGCCGTAAACATTGGCGGCGGCGGTCTTAACGGTGGTGGATCGATCGGTGGCGGTGCTGTAGCTCTCAGCTCCTCGGTTCAATCGCCACCGCTGTTGGTGCCCAAGCAGTTCCACTGCGATTGTCGTCCAGGATGGACAGGCAGCACTTGCAACTCGGGTATGCATAATTACACGTGTACAATATACAATCAACTAGGTAGATATTATGTCGACTTATTCATTTCGTTCGAAACGATCGTGAAAAGTAATTTAATTTATATTATAATCTTTTGGAATTTTGACGGGTTTAAATTAAACTATACGCGACTACGAAATTTCAATTTTCGTATTAATTAGATTAGTGCGAAATAAAAAATTCCGCCAACAGTGAGACCGGATTAATATGCAAATTAATAAACGCGCATTAAATTCGATTTGACGCGATCGTTTTCGGTTCCGGATGTCAATAAAATTATAACATTAGACTGTTTTAATTCGGTCAATTTTTTTTTTTTCTTACTCGATTTAATAAGCTTTTTTATTTTAATTGAATACAAAATAATACGTTCTCTTTAATCGCCAAAACTCAAGTTACTATTTATTAACTGCTCGTGAATACGTAGTAATAATATTTAAAATTTTTCGAAAAACAAATGACAGAAATTATGCAATATATTTGAAAAGAAATAATATTTTAACATCGTGAATCTGCCGCAGAAATATTTAGAGTTTTATAAAACTTTTACTATTTAATCTAATGTATATAATTAAAATAATTTTATCATTATATTAACAAAAATGTTTTAACTACATTCTAAGATAAGAGATATGTTATAACGGGAGTTTTTTTTTTTTTCAACGCGTCGTACTCCGATATCTACTTTAACTATATAATATACGTTATAATATGCATACATATAAATCAAGTGAGAACACACTGATTTGTTTTCTGTGTCCGTCGTGAACACAACATAAAAATAAAACCGTAGACGTTATAGGTTAATACGTTATTTACATTAGTTGACCTGTTATCGAATTTAATGATGGGAACACTGAATTTTATCGTAGATGATCTCTTTCGTCCGTTTTTTCGATTTCTTAATTGTATAAAGCGAGCTATAAATATTTAAAACGAGTAATTAAAAACGAAAAATAAACGATACTCGGAAATGTATCACATGTATATTTTGTTTTTAAGTAAAAAAAAAAAAAATAAATAAATAAAAGTATCTGAAAATCGACAACAGATAAAAGTTCTCATAATATGTATTTCGAATTTAATTACCGGTGGGGTCGGTCAGCTTTAATTAATAAAATAACGAGCCGGCGCGATTCGATTCTATACACGAATGTGATGCGTCACTGGTGCCGCCGCGGTCAGACTACGTACGGAGAGCACATAATCATAATATTATAATATTGTATTATCAGTGGATGTTATGCGCGTGTGCGTTTTTTTCTTTCTTTCTTTCTTTTTCTTTTTTTTTAATCGCCGCGGTCGGCACGACGTGTATGCGAAGAACATCGCGCAAAAACGGCGGTCGAGACATTTTAACGAGGGACTTACGGACTCATGTCAGATGCGGCGTGATACGGCGGGGGGGATGTTTTCGAGTGGGTAATCGTCGACGATTTTCGTCGTTCTCGTCGTCGTTGTGTGTACGCGCGCACTTACAGGTACACGGTGGGCGGTGAGGGGGTTCGCGCCGCCACCGCACGACGATGACGAATTATTATTTAAATCACGCGTGTTATTATTATTCAAAATTCCGATTCCAAAATTATTACACGCGCGAGCGCACAAAGAGAAAGGACGTCGTTGACGACGACGATTTGTTGTTGTTTGTTTGTTGCGTGCGCGCGCACGCGCACGCGTCTGTGTGTCGTTCTGAATTGTCGTTTATTGTTATTATGGTAAACACATCACGGGGCCGACGATGGCCCGCGAGAGTACCGTGCCGCCGTTTTATCCGCAAAGTCATTACGGCAGAGGCAGCGCGCTGATGTGTGCGCGCTCGCCCACACGGTAAAAGACGCGAGGAGACGGACCGCGATGACATTTCGGTATGTCACACAGTATGAAGACGACGACGACGACGTCGCGTTATAATTACGATGACCGGAAAAAACATAAAACGTTTACGACGTTTTGTTTTATTCCGTCAACGGTTGGCGTGGGTGGTTGAAGTAGTGCAGTGGCGTACCCGAGAAACACTTTCGGAAGGAGAGGGCAAATAATAATAAAACGGATATTTTATTTCAAAAGTCCAATATTAAACGATGAGAATTCAAACTTTATTCCATACATTCGATATTTTTCTATTTATCAGATACCTACTATAATTCAGTATAATGCATACTTGCTTCTTATTATGTTGGTAATCGTTTAATTTTTTTCTCCGCACATAAGATGTTACAGATTATTAAATATAAAAAACGATTAGCTAGAATGCAAAATCCAATTTCCTTTTATTTACTGCTAGCAAACATATCAATGACTTCGTCGACTCAAATGACTCATCTATGGCTAATATAGGATATTACTAAGCAATGCCAACTCAACTAAGCGTTCTTCGTCTATATTCGACTGCCAACCCAGTTTTTATTCCAAGTTTAAAAACACAAAGAAATACTAATTCATATAACAACTATTCGGGTATGATTTAAAAGCATAATTTCAAAAAAATGTACTTTTGATTCTGCTGTAACAGAAGTTACAGAAACGGGCAAGCAAGTAATAATGTGTTATAATTTGTTGACATTTAGGTACAGTAGTTCATTACAACATCGGTTAATTTATGTTAATTTAACACGACTCCGATAAATAAACATTTAAAAAAATAATATTTTACACAAAAAAAAATCCATGCAGTCCAATAATCGTTGTTGAAAACATAATATATAATCAAAAAAGCGAGCAAAATATCGTGAATACTTGATTGTAAGGCGTGGGGACGCGTCTTTATGATATAATATTTTTCCTCGTCCTTTACATAATACTAATTGTTGTTGTTTGTTCTTTGCAGAAATCGACGAGTGCGCCACGCAACCGCCCCGATGTCTCAATGGTGGTTCATGTGTGGACTTAGTGGCCGATTGGAAATGCGTGTGTCCGGACGACCGTTGGCGGGGTCGCCGATGTGAAATAGGTACGTCACTCTATGGTCTATATTTCATACCGATCTAGGACATTTTGGCGCAAACGAAAACCGCGTTATATTATAATTTGTAGTATGATATTACAAACATAATAGTGCATAATAATCATATCGAACATCATGTTTAATAACAATTACTTTAGTGTGAAAAATATAAAATTACTAAACATTACATGATTATTCTGTAGTATATATTTATACTATTAAATTCCAACCATAATTATTATCTATTATGTAAATATAATAGTGGACGCGAGTCTTCTCGGTGGGGCCCGTTATTCATATAAATTTACATGAAATCGAAATAAACGAATGATTAAAAAACGAAATAACCACGATAAGACCAAAGACGACTTGCCCACACGCCAAAATGGGCGTTTACGTCAAACGCGGTTTGCGCCAAAACGGTCCGGCACGCCAAACGAGCCCGACGCGATGATACGCTATATTGACTCGCGAGCCTACGCCGCAGTAGCCTCTCGAGTACGCCTCGTCTCGCGCGCGTTTACGGTTTTCCGCGGTTTGTTTTAATATCGTTTTTCCTTTCGGTTTTCCACACGCAGACGTGGACGAATGCGAACGGCAGAGGGAGCGGCAGTCGGCCGTGGCCGATCATCACCAGTGCGGACCGAACGCCGTGCCGTGTAAAACGACCGGCGGAAATTCCGCCGTGCCGTCGACGGAATGCGTGTGTCGACGGGGCTGGACGACGGCGGCGGCTGCAGCGTCAGCGTCGAGAGACGGTAATAATAACAGCACATCGCTGGCGGCTTCCGTCGGGTGCACCGTGAACGTGGACGATTGCGCCGGACCGGACGTGAAATGCGCGAACGGCGGCACATGCTTGGACCTGATCGGAGGGTACGCGTGCGCGTGTCCCGCCGGTTATACCGGTTAGTATATATATATATAATATTATATTATGATGTGCGCGCCCGGTCCCATTATAATATACGCGATACACATTATATTGTAATCGTTTTTTTTTTTTTACGCCCGACGCGTATAACACACCCGCCGCCGTCGTCGTCCGAGACGCTGGCGCGGGGACCGCGCGATGGCGAAATATTGGTGTTTTGTTTTTTGCTCATCCTTTTCTCCGATCACAGGTCGCAATTGTAGAACGCAAATCGACCCGTGCGGCGGCGACGGCGAACCCGGCAGCGTCAATCCTTGCAAAAACGGCGGCGAATGCGTGCCGTCTCGTCGGTGGCGCAACGGCAATGCCGCCGGCACGACGCCGGCCAAACCACAGCAGCAGATGTACTCTTGCATATGTCAGTGGGGTTACACCGGAGAAAACTGTGAGGTGAGAACTGTTCGTACGGTGCGCGGGCGGCGGAATTTTTTTTCTTTTCAATATTGTGCACTCGAATCGACGACACGTTTTTTTCCGTACAATAATAATTAAATATTCGACGAACTCGGGAGGTTTACGATTTGAATCGTTGAATAAATATCACGCGAATATTATATACATTTCATTATTAAATAAGACGTTTTCAATAAAAGTATCTAATGAAGAATTAATTGAAAATCCCTATATACTATAGTATACAACACATACGTGCAGGGTTCTCGGAGCGTTGGGTATAAGTTGTCCTTTATACCTCGCTTTTCGACGTTTAAATTTGATTGTAAAGTCGTTATGAATTTTAGAAAACATTTTTTTTTCATTTCAATACTGCCACTCTCGGACTGGATATTTAGTTGAGTTGTACTTAACCGCGTTGTTTATTATTGTCTCGATAGGTCGACAGGGATCATTGCACGCCGAATCCTTGCCGGAACGGCGGACACTGTTTAAACACGCCAGATGACTATTACTGTCAATGCAGTGGTGACGGTTGGGCTTGGCATGGCAAAAACTGCACCGAGCCCACTGACACCGGGGTCGCTGGAGTCTCCAGGACCGTAAGTACGACACCGACGACGGTCATCACTACGACAACCATGTCCACTACGTCTGTTACTCGGACACCATCACCGTGGACATCACCTCAACCGCCGTTGCAGCGTATCACTCCAACGATTTCCACCGTGGCCGCGATACGCCGACCTGGCGCCACCAGTCAAGGGACATCTACGTGGAGGCAGCAGCAACCACCACAGTATGAAGACGAAGAGAAAAATAAAGGTGAGTTCAGTTTCTATATATATAGAGTTAAATGGGGAACAACAGTATATTATGCAGGGTCGTCTCGAATAACAAATCATCGAGGAGTCGTAGACATATTTGTTTGTCGGCTTAAACAGTTTTTTTCTCGCTTAACTCGGAGTTAACTATTAATATACGAATTATCTACTACTTAACTTTCGTATGAACGTGTATACATTTAAATTAATCATATGAAGATTTAAAACAATTTCAATTCATCATAGTTTTAAAGTTATTACTCAAAATAATAAAAGAATTCAATATATATGATTTTAAATTCCAAAAAAGATAATGTGATATATTTTTATTTTAATACATTGGTAAATTTTAGACTCTGAGTAAAGCGAGTAATTAATTGACTTTACTATAATGATGTGAGTGTGTGTTTATGTATCGCTTAACACATTTCTAACTAGAAGATTGGTTCTATCATTAATTTTGTGGATGGTTTCTAAAAGCAAACGTTGTCTGCATTATAAATATGATTTTTTTGAATTTCCTTTATTAATTTATCAAAAAAATTAAAATTAAAATGTATTTAAAATTATTTAAATCGTCGCGGACGGGAAAATAGCTTCATGCCTATTCCGGGCGATGGTCGTGCAAACTCACGGGGATCGCGCGCTAATTTTCGCGCGACCAAATATTAAAAAGTCACGAGTGCAGGGGTAGAAGAGGCGCACCCCATCGCCTCCTTAAATGACAACCCCGAGTGTGTGGCGGTTACGTTTCGTCCGGTCCGCGTAGTCGAGGCCAACGCACTCGCAGCCGCGACGACGACGACGCGTATAATACCTGCAGCTGCACCACCGGTTAACTTATTTCTAATTTAAGGATATTTTTTTCTCCGTCGACGCCGCCGCCGCGGCATAATACCGCGTACAAACCCGCGCGGCGGCGGCGGCGGCGCGCGCGTACTCGGCGTATATCGATTTTTTACGTAATTTATTACATATACTTAAAAAACGGGCAGCGTAAACGAAATCTCGTTATTTTATACTCGCACGCCGCCGCCGCGGCGAATGGTGTCCGCGGCAGGTAAACGGTGTCACGCTGAGCCCTCGCGCGTATAAATAATAATAATAATAATAATATACAGTACGCGCGGTGCAGCGGCGGCGGAGGCGATGCGTCCGTCAGTCGCGCGCCGCGGTGCACGTCATCGTCGTTCGTCTCTTTGCGGCGGCGGCGGCGGCGATGTATATTTGAATAATGTAAATTCGAAACCGCCGCCTACAAAAACAACAAATACAACGGCGGCGCGCGGACGAGTAATGACCCGCGCCCCACCCCGTCTACCCGCCAAAAATAAAAAAAAAATAAAATATAAAATAACACCACACGTCGTTATGATAATAATGAACACCGCGCCGATCCGTTTGTGAAAACGAATGTGTGTGTGTGTGTGTGTGTGTGTGTGTGCGGACGCGCGCGCGGGCATTCGTCGTAAACTCCGACTGTGGTGGTTTCTCATCGACGGCGTGCTGCTGCGCGGCCGTCGTTACAGCGGCCGCGGGGGTCTAATGGGAAAACGTCGTCGTCCGTCGTGCAATAGGTCCGCGCGAGAGAGCTGAAAAACAATCGGCGGCGCGTATAAGCTTCGCCGTGATGCTTTGGCGGCGCCCCGCTGACTGGACGTCGGGTTTTTCGTCGTGTTATTAATATGTACATATTATATGTGTGTGTGTACGTATATATATATATATTTATTATCGTAATACATGCATATAAATATGCACGCGCGCTTCGTTTTGAGTTTTTGGAACGAAAAAAACGAACGGACCGACGGCGCGCATCGTCGCCCCGCCGCCGCTGCCGCCGCCGCCGATAATACGCGCATTGAAATTTCAACGTTGTTATTCTATGATCATAATAATATTACAACGATTTTATTATTATTATTATTGAAACGACGCGAGGCTCTCCTTCCGAAACTCCCGGTCTCCGAATCGTATTCGGTTCGTATGTTCGAGGGTTGGTCGCGCGCGAAATCATCGTTTTATTGTGCCCACTGATTTTACAACTATCCGATCCGTCGTTGTTTTAGCGCCGAAAGTAGCAGTAGAAGAACAGCATGTCGGAGACGGTGGCGCAGGAGTTTGCAGCGGCCGTCACCGCCGAAAGCACTGGCTCGCCGACGACGGTTGCAACGAGTGCAAGTGTTCCAAACCGTCGACAACTGACGTCGACGAGAAGACCGCTGTGTCGTGCACGAACCTGTGGTGCGGCCCATCGGCTTTCGATTGCTTGAGCGATGCGACCTGTACCGGCACCAACCAGGTAACGCGAACCGTTATTTTATATTTTAATTATGAATCGTATCGGCCGGCCTTATTCCGAGAATTTCTCCCTGCCGCTATTAGTCACAATGTCGACCACGGGCACGACGTTTGGAAACTAAATTGCGAGATATATATTTTGAAAGCTCTAAGATCGGGCTGCTCCTTATGTTTACCGGAGGTTGAAGTTTTTAACTCAGAACACATCGTTTTTATTTTTTAATAAAGAAAATAATTTCTATTAATTCGGCGATAATTCGATCGCCCTTCCCGCAATAGGGTTAAAAAAAAACGTTACAAAGGAGAATAGTTATGCCGCTTTTCGAATTAAATTTTAAACCGTTCGAATTTACATGAAAATTTATCGGACCTTGTTAATAGTATCGTATAACGTTTTTCGTATACTCGTGTTTATATGTTTCCAACGAAGTACAATACAATAATAATAATTTTATTTGAACAATCGAATTTTCACAGTTACCTATATTTTAATACCCACGAAACGTGATTCTAGCCAAGCTTTTCTCAATCTCGTTTCGCAGATCCATAAATAGGAGGTCACACATCGGTCAGAAATAATTAAACACTTATGTAAAAAAATAAAAACACTCTTTATTTTCATTTAAAAAAGAAACATATAAAGCAATATGGTATCAATGTGATATTTGTGATTGTTTTGTATTCAAAAGTTCGTTTGTTCGTAGTTGAACATTTGAAACGCATAAAAGTAATTTATTTTCTAGTGATTGCAAACGGATTTCGTATAGCATAGTTATTTGTTTCGTTAAAATTGGCTAAAACATAAAAGGTCGATAATCCAAACGCGTTTATTTATACAGGTGTGCGTGCCGGTCGCTAACGACGTGGACGACGAGGAGCTATTGGACGAGGACCCGGATAAGCGAGAATACGCGGACGGCGGCGGCACTTCGGCCGTCAATTCGCTGCTTCTGTGGCGACAGTGCCTGCGTCCGCCGTGCGGCGGGAACAGCAGTGGCTTCGACTCGCAGGCCCGCGACCGATACGTCAACGGGGACCGGGACGACGGGGACGACAACAACGGTGACGGCGGCGGCGGCGACGACGACGATAACGACGACGACGACGACGACGACGAAGACGACGACGGCGGATACGTGACCGTAAAGCACCGCACTCGCGGGCAGTGCGTGACCGCTGTGACGGACAAGGACGACACGTCGACCACGGTCTGGCCGCTGGCGGTCCGACACTGTTTGCCCAACGACAGGCACCCGTCGCACCAGAAGCACCGTCGCCGCCGAGGCGACGCGTGCGGCCGGCTGCGCGTCACGCTGGACGCCGGCCGTCTGAGGAACGGCACTCGGGTGTCGGCCGTGTGCCACAGCCTGCGACGTCTGCTGGCCCGCGCGTGGGTGCGCAACGAGGACGAGGACCTGAGCCAAGAGGCGGACGAGGAAGAGGACAGGCGCAACCGAATGTACGTCATGTGCGAAGCGGCCGCGGGCGAAGACGGTCCGCGAGACAGCGACAACGGCGGCGGCAATCGCGGACGCCGCAAACGCCGCGTCACCATTCGCGTGTCGGTGGTACGTATTGTTTTTGTAAACGTCATATCTGATAATCATAATGTGCCGAAACGACGCGTCCGGAGCAGTCGTGTGCGAAAATCAAAAATCTCTCGCGTGCGCGGACAGAATATTTCCCGTCTAATGTGTTGACTTTTGAATTTTTCGTTTGTCGTTCGACGTTTCGTATTATAAATAAAACGTTTTTTTTTTTCTTCTCAAGACGGCGCCTTATTTATTACGTACGCGCACGACGGATTTTATTATGTCGAAAGTAAACGCGAGGTTTTTTTTTTAATCGATTGCGGAATGCGGCCGGAACGTGTGTAGAAAAAAGTGTGAGACAAAACAAGTTTGAAAAACAATGCGCGGCTATGATATCGTTTCGTGTATATGGATTTATGTGTGTACCGCGCACAAAACCGGGGGGGTCGCTTAAATTTTGATTTTTTTTTTTTTTTTAACACGAAATTCGGATGCAGTCGTGTTAACTTAAGTAAAGTGAACGTAACTTGACCCGTTATTTACACGACGTGCGTGTTAATATTGTGAATTTACGTTTTGTTGTTATATCAGGCCGTCGTCCCGGATAAACAACAGCACCAGCGACGTGTCATACCGACCGCAATGGCCGACGACAATGATGACGACGCGGCGTCGGTGATCGTCGGACGTTCCGTTCAGACGTTGTACAAGCGACTCAACGGCGCCCTGTCCACCATGGTGGCGGGGTCGAAGAAAAAGGCGCCGATGGCGGGCCACCGTCTTCGTACGACTTTGAACAACAATGGCGACGACAATGAAGACTTTGCGGCTTTGGAATTCTTGATCGCTGCGGTGCTGGACGTGACTATCGGAGACGGCGCCCCTGTCGTGGGATCACCTTCGTTGACTGTCCCGCCAAGTTCGTCTGGCTCTTCGAACGACGGTGGTAAGTGTTTGTGTTTTTTTTTCTCGGCGCAACTAGAGGGCCATTCGAACGATGAGTGTTCGGCGAAAGTTTAAAATCTTTAGGATTATTATTATTAATCGTTTCGAAAAAATAAATCGGGAATTTTATTGCGAAACTTTCGAAAAAAAAACCTCTCGCGTAGGTCTCGAAACGGTAGATATTTTTTCGGTGGCCCGCCAGTCGGTCGAATGCACGTTCGAATCGCCGTCTCTAGTTGCGCCGGCGTCGTTTCTCCGCCGCGTTGGCGATA
>OX402533.1:13674827-13699122 GCA_948098885.1 Drepanosiphum platanoidis
CTGGTGTGTATTATAATTATTTTATTTTTTTTTTTTTTATACATATTTTTTTATCTTTATTTTTATTATTATTATTATCATTAGTATGTTTAACATTTTGTACTTGTATTTTTATTCGTACAATAACTGCCGGCGGTACGCTTGCCATTTACTATACGTATACGTCGCGTCATCACGTACGCGAGAGCCGAACGCATAACCGAATGTGTGTTTGCCCTACTCCCACGCGCATGTCAATTTATAATTATTGTACGTCGACTTTACCTTACGTTTTATTTTTTACCGATAAATTTTTTTTTTTTTATATATATAATTCGTACATTTTTTTTTTCTAAGTATTATTATCTTTTATATATATATACGGATGATAAGATACATTTTTTTCTACTGACGGTCCATTGATTATCTCATTATTACGTGTAGCGTCGTCACGCGCGCGTGTTTATACCGTTTATAATATTGTAAGATTTTCAAAAAAAATTTTTTTTAAATATATTATAATACTTTTGACAATAACGTGTGTGTGGTGTGTTTGTGTCACTCGGCGCCTATTTTCCACCCATTTGTCCTGAGAGTGTGTAAATTATAATTTATTATAATATATTTTAATTAATCGTGGTATATCAAAAGGTCTTCCGGTCTACCGACTGCAACAAAGTGAAGGTGACGAGAACTCAAGTCGATAGAAGATTTCGATCAATAACTCGAGGCCGGGTTATGTTTTGGAATTGAAAACGTATTTCAGAGAATGGCTGTAACGGTTTTTAAGGAAAATTGAAAGGCTTGAATTTAGTATATACTTTTAAAATAGACTATCCATAAGTAAATGAGCATCGTTTGTTAAATTTGCATATTTTAAACAAATTTAAAGTTTAAACACTTGGGAAAATTAGAAAAATATCTAGACAAATAATTATGGTTCAAACAAACAAAAAAAAAATCGTGAAGAGTATACCTTACCTGTAATAAACGGTAAGTTGAAAAAATATCTCATAGGTTAGTATCTCATAACTTTATGTTATTTTCAATAACTACAACTGACTTTACGTTTTTTGTTTTTATTATCAAATTATCAACCGAATGGCCGGTAGAAAATATCGACACGAGAAATGATCACATAAATATTAATTACAATAAACGTGTCGGAAAGTTGAAAACTTCGAATAAAAATGTAAATAAGCTCAATCTTTTTTCAAAACAATTTACCAGTTGAACTACTATACTATCGCAAAACGTGTTCGGATACATTTAGCGGGTTCGTTAAAGTACCTTTAAGTACCGTAAGGTAAGTGTTTAAAACATTTAGAAGGTTACAGCTATATCATATACTATTTACATTATTATTTCGTATTTACATTGCGCCCGTAAGTGCAATTATTTAAAATTGAAATATTGTGTACTGTACTGTACCCAAGTTGCCTATACATATACGCCGTAGTTGGCATGTTTTTTTTAATTGTTCGGCTATTTTAATAAATTCAAACGGTTACTTTTTCAATTTTTAAGAATCGTAAAAAAATATATGAGCGTCATGTTTTAAGACTTTATATAAGCCTTTTTTAATATTTGAAAGAGGTGTATTCTTTGTTGTAACTATTAGTTTAAGTATAAATAAAATAAAATCGAATAACCTAGTTCAAGTTGTATTGTGATATTTTCACAATAGTTAAACATAACAGAAATTGAAATTAAACTTGTTCACTATAAAATACTTGGAATTTTTATCGGAGTACTAACGTTGGTGAATTTATATTTGTCACACTACCTATTCTAAACTACAGTATAACTATTCTACGAAAAGTGATCATTTCAATGATGGAGAAATAATTTTAAAACAAATCTTAAATCCGGCGTAATGTATGTCGACAGTTCGTGTACAGTCCAACACAAAATAAATTCTCGATTAAATGATATAAATAAAGGCTCAAAATAATATTTAATTTTAATAAAGTAAACATAATATGTGTGACCTGTTATTTCAAAACAAACCAAATTATACTCAATTGTTTCATATTTTTTAAATACGATGTGTATATTAAATATAACAATAAATTTAAATATCTTTCGTGTATTCTGTTTCACACATATAATACAATATATTATTATATACATAGAGTAAAACCGATACGATCGGCGACTGTTTTTAGAGCGAGGAAAGATGGGTAAATTTAATTTAATTAAATTTAATTACTTAATTATTATAAAATCGTCGATGGCTAGTACAGTTATACAATTACATTGTAATCATTTTAATCGAAATTAACTTTTTTATTTACTGCTTTTTTAACTTACTGGGGCAAAAAAAAAAAATGCAGATCGGAGATATGCGATTCGGAAGCTCTATCGAGCTTAGTTGAACGTCACTCCGAGTCAACTATAGTAAACGAAAAACGTCTAATACTGTATTGCGTGGCCGTTATGAGACGGATTTGGACCGTGCCAGTAAATCTAACATCGTTGTAATATAAAGCTGTCACATTATCGTGGTGCTTCAGACCGTCACTACAGCCCGCCGCGCCGGTTCGTAAGAGACGACGCAACACACCGTGAAATGAAGCTGCTACAAATGCAGACGAAAAAATCCAAAGGTTCGGTCGCGAACACGAGACGAGGCTAGTTTATCATGTCAATCCACTTGCCGTCCAATTATTAGAGACAACACCGAGGACATCCGCGGACGCCTCGAGCGACCGAAACCCCATTTAGCTGGGTTCGAGAATTATTTCGATTAAAAACTGAGGCCATTTCGTCGGGAGTGTGGGTCACATCGACGTGTCGACTAGTCTCTATACCAAAATCCGATGTGTAAAATTTATCAAACTGTTAGATATTTTTCCAAATACCTTTGTTTCGTTTGAACATTACGGCCCACGGGCAATTAGAAAAAAAAATAATTAACAACTTGTTTTTTTTTTTTTTTTTCATGAAATCACGAAACTCGATGATTAGAAGATAATATTATAGAGATCGAAATAATTGCATTCAACTCGTCTCAAAATAGCGCGATAAACGGTGTGCGCAGCGACATCTGACGGTTGGCCGTCGCGGTCACGCGATTGCTGGCTACGTTCAGAAACCATCGCGATGCCCGTGTTGCCGTTTGACTGTTCCGGCGCGCATTTAATTATTATTTAATATTCATTAATATTTCATGTTTTCAAATTGTAAATAATTCTCGAAAAGTGTTATTTTTAGCCCATCATAAAATATTACGACCAAGTCTACATTTTCGAATAATTTTTTATTCATTCGTAATTTTTATCATTTTTTTTTATTTGACAATAAAGGCATCACTCTACAAAAGCAATATGAAATTAATTGAGTTTAGTAATAATCACGAAAACCCATTTCAGTTCATCGTCTACTGAAAAATATTCAACCGCGTGTTCAAAGTTCAAATAAATAAAAAACGGTCGTCGTTGTCGTATTACTTTCTACCACTTGACATGGTATCCTAGGAGTTGTGTTCAAAGTCGACCCGGAAATAATAATAACAACGAGGTGAAATCGATTCGGGCAAAATCGTCGACTTTCTTTTTTCAGCTTTGTCGTTCAGTCTTGTTCGATTCGTCGTCGGGCATGGTTGTCCGAATTTTGTGGATTTGTTCGCCGCTATTCCGTGAATTTTTTTGTCAACTCAAACTATTGATTTCGTTTGTCCTATGAACGCTAAACATACCAAAATTAATTTGTCAATATGAATCTAGTCGTGACGGAAGCCACAGTTGTATTATTGCAAACGGCATTTCGAAGACATTGCAGTATGTCTTGCAGTTACGGAAAAAAATGAACACTCTCAGCGCCCATCACTATTTGATCGTTTTATTACGTTGAAATTGCACTATTGATCAAGTTTTTAGCCGTCGAAAACAGACGTTATACGCATCGATGGTAAATTGTTTTTTTTTTACAGTATTATTTCGATTTGTAACTTTTACCGAAATAAGTCGCCTTACTTAAATAAGTATACTTTTGGAACCCGTGCTATTGACCACAATATGCAATAATAGTGAGATAAGATTAAATTTTGTTATTTAATATTAATAAATTCCTAACCAGCCTAAAACATGCGTGTAATCGAATTTTTTGAATTTCTCGACTACGAAGAGTTTGCAGATTTTCGTCTCCTCGTCGAGTTTTATAAAATATCACTCGAACGTTTTAAATCAAAGAAAACATTGATCGATTATTTCCGATGATTCGAAGCAAGAGCAAGAGCGTATTACGTACGTTTTCGAGATTTTTGACGGACAGAAGTCGATTTCATCGACATTTTACGAAAAGAAACCTAGAAAGAAAAAGAAAAAAAAAAACGAAAAAACGAAGACCCTCGTCGACGCGACCGAATAGCGGCGGCGGCGTCGTCGTCGTCGGCGACTGTACCGCGGTGGCGGGAGCGTTCACCCGGCGGCGGCGACGATATTTACACGCGAACGCAATCGTCCGGCGAACGCGGGCGAGCGATAAACGGCCCGTGTCCCAGCGCCGATGGCGCGTACATGGACCGTATCGCCTATACACTATATATATACGTGTGCGCGATGCCCATAACGTATAGCTCGTCCATCAGACAACGGCGGCGGCCATCCGTCGCAGTCGGAGATTTATGGTCGCTATTATTACGCGACGCGCGACGTCGAGTGACTGATATTGTGCGTTATTATTATTGTTACATTCTCGGTCCTCTGACCGCCGCTGTATTTCGGGAATCGCTGCTGCCCGTCGCCGCGCGTCGTTTTCGACTCCCGGCTGTCCGCCGGCCGCGCGCGCCAGGCGCGATTACAATGTCATCGCGTCCCCGTCGTACGGATCGAAGAAGCGTTTCGTATTTTCGCTCGCGCCGCCGGCCGGTGATTTTTCGCCATCACACGATAACACCGGTAACAACAAGGACGAACCAGCAACAGCGATATCAGCGTCAGCGATTTTTTTTTTTACATCGTTCAACAGAAGAGATACTTTAGTCAATACGTGTAGCGGATACTAGATATGAAAAAAAAAGTGTCGTTAAACAAATCGGGAAAGTTTTATTTTAGTAATTTACCCCGCACAACGCGCGTCATAAAATTCGACTGCGCTGTTGTCCGTCGGCCACGTGCCATACTCTCGTCGCCAGTTCAGCTCGTCGTCGAGCAAGATAAGATAAATCACATTACCGAGAAGGAGAAAAAAGGCAATCGCACATTAAATTGTATAATCTATTGCGATTGTAACAAAATACGGTTTCTCTAGGAAACATATTGTAATATCCGTTCGGAATTATCTTCGCGAATAACTGCTTGAGAGTATACGTTGTGTAATACTCGTGAAATTCCGACCAAATGTTGACAGTATACGGCGTATACCTTATGAAACACTGAGCATCGCGAGAATGACCCGCGGACGGTTTTCCGACCACCGCGCCGCCGCGATGAAATCGCGTGTCCAGAATGCATCCGCATAAAAACAATATTAATTAGGCCAATTAGGGTATAAAGAGCCAACAATTCAAAATATAAACTCTTCTGGACGCTTCAAATAGTATATAATTGTAACTAATTTGAAACAGATTGGTCTTAAATAATAACATATGACCAAAATCTACATCAAATTTATCTTTGAAGAAAACCTAAAAAAAAATCATTAAAAAATATTTTTGAAGTTTCTAATTTAAAACAACACAAAATCGATTTTTTGCTCTCCCGAAAATGTTGCCCAATGACTTTTCAAGGAACTTCATAAATATACAAACAAATTATTAGCTTTAATAGTGATATTTAGATTTATATATTATATAGCTCAAGGCTAAGATTTATATGCAATAAAAAAAAGATATAAGTTTGAGTACTAATTTTTTTAAAATGTGCAAAAATATGCAAAAACATACTTTTTATAACACATATAATATTGTTCTTATTTGAATTTGTTTAAATTTATTTATATATATATATTTATATATGTATATGTATTTAAATAATTTAGTACCTACAAATGTCTTTTCGGCTGGCACAGCTTGATCAAAAATAATACTATACCGTATTTTACTGTCAGTTTTGAGAATTTCACAAAAAAACTTTTTAAATAAATTGCCCTATAATTTGGCACCTCCAATTAAAACTTTCTAAATTTGTTGAAATCATTTATAAAAATGTTACGCATTTTTAACATCGTCGTTATCTACTCTTGCGCGACGACGTCGATTTTTCGTTCTCTTCTCGAAAACTCTCTAGACGCGCAATCACAAATCATTCGGATTTCGACGAAATCGTGTGCAAAGTAAAAATGATTCCTTTTGTATTATTTCCTTTCAATCGAGAATAATCCGAATCACAGATGCCACATCAAGTCGGGGCCTCGGAGGCATGAACACTTGTCCCTGGAAAAATGACATTGACTTTTAATTTGATAAATACCATATTATAATGATTATAACAATTATTTTTATTAATTTTAGGGTATGAGATAAATATGAGAATACGCGATTGTTATCATGAACGTATCAAAACATGTAAATGTAAAAAAATGTCAAATCACTGCAGTTATCGTTGTTCGACGTGCAGAAATAGTAGGTGAACACGTACGAGGATGGTTTCATTCGGATTGTTATCGACGTGTTCGGAATGAAACAAAAGAATTTGCAGTTACCAATCGAATAACAAATTATTTCATTATTATAACGTATTTTCCTGTTCTAATATGACTTCCGTCTCCAGGTTTCGCGAGGCTGAGGACAAGATTCGGATCGAGGCCTTTAAATTTATAACATTTTGAAACAATTTTTGAAATGTAGAATAGGATGTATTAGAAGTTGTGATAATAATCCTACAAATTATCATTTATCGAGCAATTTATTGGTAAAATAATATTTTTTCAGAACTAATATGTATGTGAAATGTTTATTTGATTTTCGTAAAAAATATGTAGTTCTACAGTTCAGATGTAAACGACCAACATTTTATTGAAATACGCGTAAAAATAACTGCGAATAAAAATAGTTTTTTAAATGTAAAAACTATTGTTTTCAAATTTATTATAGAACAATATTATTCACCAATATCAATCACATGGCACGTCGGTATCTCACTCGAAATTCACTGTATAAGTTCTACACACATTTTTTCGTGTTAATATTGAATACGGGGCCCTTCAGGGTGCGAGGCCCTGGGAAAGTGTTCCCTGCCCTCGGGAAGGCACTGGATTCGTTTAGTAATATCAACTGGGGCTCAAAAGTTTTTAAGGAGCAAAAAATTGTAAAATATGCACGAAAAATGGTTGAATATGCCAAAGAATTTAATCTATATGCAAAAATAAACATCAATTTCCACAAAGTGGTGGATAAAGAAAAAATTTTAATAACGGTCAAACAAATTCGAACAAACGACGAACAAAATACGTGCAATATAATTTTGTGAAATATCATCGATGAGGGGACGGGGGAAGTAAATAAATCGACTTTTTTAGATAAAATATGAAATGCGCATCACATCAATTAAATACTCGCTTTTTTTCAGCTTAAGTTGACAAAATATATTCGAAATCCATTCATTTCCGATTTTTTTAAACTCGCCGTCGTCGTCGCAAAGCTCGGATTTCCAGCTCGGTCTGCGATATAAATCGAGAGCATATTATAAATACGCAACAATCCCTACAACTTGCTGTAATGACGTTTTGAGATAATTTTTTTTCGCGACGTGTCCCCGAAACTTTGCACGCGTGGTCGGCGACTTCTGGAACGAAAAACAAAATAAAAATCACAGTCGATTCACCGGGTTCCTCCCCGAGCACTATAAAACAATATTATCGTCGTGTATGATGTTACGTAGCCGCAGCGGAGTTTCCGGCCCTCGGCCGTCCCGTCGCCGTCGCCGCCGCCGCCGTCACCGCGGTGGGCGGGGTCCCGGCGATGCGTCGCGTGTTCCAGCCTCCCGCGCTGCCGTTGAACCGTCGCCGAGGACCCCCCACCACACTCGGGGTCTACGGGACGTGCTGCGTCGGACGCGCGACGGTACGACCGAACGTAACACGGCGGCGCGTCATTACCGCGGCGCGTTACAGCGGTCGGACGCGCGCGCGACAGTGCAGCGGAGTACGGTGGCGGCGGCGGTCTATACTCGGGACGCGATAAACAGACAATATTCACACGACCGGCGCGAATCCAACGGAACCGACACTCGCGTCGGCCCACGCGCGCGCGTTTTTCAGTGTCGCGGCCGACAAATCGGGCACCGAGCTAGATCGGACCCCGATCTCGCCGATCGCCGCGGCGCGTCGATTCTCCCCGCCGAGGGGGGACCGGGAGGGAGGGGGGGACGGGGACACCAGGTCCGGGCTCGACACGCGACGCTACGCGTTACCGCCACGGTACGTTGCTGCTAGCACGCGAGCGCGCACCCGTGTCGCGATCGTCAGCGACCGTCGTCGCCGCCGCGGCGCGACAACCAAACCGTAACGCGTTCGACACCGCCGCCGCCGCCGCCAACGCCAGCGGCCACGTTCACCGAGGCGGCGGTAAAGTTCGACCGAGAAACCGCGTCGTCGTCCGTCGCCCGATCGTCCGTCCGGATCAGTCGCCGCAGTCGAGTCGCGTCCGCCGGTCGCCACCCGGGTCGGCCGTCCGGCGGTCGCCGGACGGGACGGCGGCAGACGCCGAGCGCGACGGCCACCATGGTGTCCGGGTCGTCGCTGTCGTGACGAGCAAGTCGGGAAGCGCATGGATTTGGAGCGTCACCGGTCACCGTCGCCATCGAGCCGTCTAGGTACTACAGCCGCGTCAAGTATCGTATAAAATAATGTATTTAACATGTATATAGTATATATTATCGTGATGGGTAAACTTTTCTTTCTGTGTCGCGTGGTTGTCGTTTGGCCCGGAAATCCGCGAGAAAACGATAATAATTCCGTCGAGCCCCGACGACGGTAAGACCAATTGACGAATGTTCGACAAATAATATCAATAATGACGTTAGTTTCGGCTGAAGTGACCGGAAAAACGTTTTATTAGAAAACGCTGAAGTTATGGAAAAAAAAGTGGTAGGCGTTATAATTATAGTCGGTTTTTTTTTTATTTTTCGTCGTAGCGGGCGATCGAATTATTTGGTTTTTTTTTTTTATTTTGAAACGTATCGAACAATGTTTTTTTTTTTTTAATTTCAAAACTATTTAACTTATTTACGTCGTTTTTTTTTCATCAAATCGAAAAAATATTAAAATTGCCATTTTTCCAAATATATCGCGAAAGACTTCAAGCAATGTAAAAGTTTTTCTTAGAAATCCTTAGTGTAGATGACGATGCCAAGAATTCTAAAGTAATCATTTCTGACGGTGTATTACACGGGCATTATAATGATAGACAAGAAAATAAAACTTTTTAAGTATTTTAAGGGTTTTCGCGTAAAACGTTAAACGTGAAAAAACATTTATTTTTTGGAATTATACACAATTAATTCGAAGAAAGAAAAAACTTTTTTTTTTTTTATTATTTTCGAATTAAAAATAGATTTTGTGTAATCGTTAGTTTAACTTGCGTGATGGCATTAAATAGAGCAATAAAATAGCTTTATACAAGGTGAAATACAATATTCGGATGAAATATCGGTAATGGGTGATTGATATTGTTGATTTTATGATTTAAATTTGAAACCAAACAAGATTGTTTAGAAGAACGATTTTGAATGAAAGAAAGCAGGTGTATCAGTCTCTGTTTTCTATTATGAACAGTTGATAACATTATTAATAATTTCTTTTAAGAATAACAACTCATTATCTAATACTATTATAACTCAAATAAAATTTATAAGATTATAAACAAGATGAAAATCGTGTATTACATTTTTGAGTCTTAAATATTGAAAAAAGTTTATTAATTTTTAATTACAAAAAGTTTGATTTTTCGTAATTTTCTCAAATGTTGTTGAAATATAAACTTCAAACGCTTTTAAAAAAAATTGCGTGAGCAGATTTTCACTATTTTCCCATACAAGTATAGAATATTTATGAGAAATGTTGTAATCAATTTCCAAAATTTTTTGCCCAACTAAAATTATTTTATCGAAATTTTACCACAAAAAACTAAGGAAACTCGAAGACTTCAAATTTCTCCAACAGCACAAAAAAAATTCAAAATATTTAAAAAATTATATCAACTCTATATAATGAATTATCAAATACTATACTAGTATACAAACTGCCGAGTCCTCACGGTCATTACTTTTTGAGTTACGACGAATAATCTGATATTATTTTTGTGACGTAGGTATAGGTTAATTTTTATACCTGTACGAAAAACAATAGTCGTTAAGTGCATGCAGACATCATGAATGTACTTTTTACGTATCGAATCATTATTATATTAGGTTAATTAATAACTGCAGTCACGTTGCATTCGTCTACGATAATGACTTATCGTATATTTATATACCGATATCTTTGGCGGTGAAATTCAGTCGTCTGATGCGAGTAGATTTACGTGTACCGCTACTGCACTATTAGACGCGTTGGGTGCACATCGATGCACCGGTACAGTGCATTCTGTCCGATAAGAAACCGCTGTGACTACTGCAGCCGACCCAGTGTAGTTTGTACCGGCTCGGCGGCCGGAAATCGTCTGTAAAAATCCAGTCCGAAGAAAAGCAAAAAAAAAAAAAAAAAAACAGCGACAGTATAGTCTGTAAAAAACGCTTTGGCGGCGATGGTCTTTTGTTGTTACCGTTTTTAATTCAATATCTAGTTCATTAGTTTACGAACTAATTAATTAACTGCACGCGATAGGATCTTATCTACGTGTGCCTTAACACATGTCTACGCACCATACACAATAATCGCTCACATTGTGTTTGCCCGTCGTCGTTTAACACACGTATTGTAGGAACACAACGTAATTATCATTATAATAATGATAATAAAAAATCAAATTCAATGTTTATCCCAGACAGAGTACACGGTCCTCGCTAAAATATCATACAGGTATTGAGACTCGAGCCTATAATTTTAAATTTTTCGTGTAAATCGAAATGATTGCAATATGTCCACGGTCAGATTGAAAAAAAATAAATAATAATAAAAATATCCCTATAAAAAACTGACGCATTCCGAGACGATTGATTGTTATTTGTTATTGCACGTTATGCATGTAAATTCCAATTGAAATACTATTGGTTATGTGTGAACGTGTACTGTAGAGAGTACATGTGTGTTTGTGTGTGTGTGTGTGTGTGTATACGACGTGTTATTACGCGTGTTTTCTTTTCGAATTCTCTACAAACACATGAGCGGACAAGCGTAAAAAAAAATTAATCTGTTCAAAGGGACCGTCGTCATATTAGCGTGTGTTTACGTTTTATAATTACGCGTGGGCGGCGTGGGCGTACACGCATAGCGTACGGGAAATATACACGATCATAATAATCATAATCGCGTGTGTAATCATTTATAATTATAGCTCTCACCATCACAGATTTGTCGTCGTGGATGTTGGCTCGACGCCCTGTCGTATTAAATAGTACTCGTGTTTTTTCCTTCTTTTATTTTGTTCTATTTTTTTATTTTATTTTTTTGGCCAGCTATTACACGATGGTATAAATATAACACCATCGGCCGCGGTATTTACCACGCCACACGTGCCCGTTTTATGATATTAGATTCGGAATGATTTAATTTTTACGCCATACGCGCACTTCTACCGCCACCTACTCCCCTGCAGATGGTCGGCATCAAAGGCAATCACTATTGCAGATACTCACAGCGCAGAACGTAACATTTACGACGTCTCAACGGTACTATCCTCGATTCGACACTGTACTATTTTGCTTATCAAATTAAAATTCAATTCATGATATGTATTATAGCACCTATATAGTTAAAGGTATCGTATACTGTTATGGGCCGTCTCTGTAGTTTATCGCACGCACAACATGATAAATCAGATCTAATCTTTGCCAAACGCACCGACCGATCTAGTGATGTGGTAAGAATTTTAAAAACAGATTTTAATTCGTTCTGAAAGTAAACTTGTAAACGATTTTTCGACATTTTTACCTCGAGGTTTACAAAAATCATGCGATCGGTTTTTAAATCAAACTTTTTTTTTTCATTAATTTTACCATGACGTACAGGTATAAAATCAATATCGATAATTACTTTAGCGGAAGTATCATGCATTGTGTTTTGTAATCTGAGCGGCTATCGTCTACTGGCTGTATAACTCTCCCGAAGCATTTAACAATAGTGATAATTATTCAAACAAGATTAATTTAGCGGACTTTTCTAGGGTACTTTTAAAAATTATAGAAACCAAAGTGACTGAGTTTATTTTCTTTTATTCTTCATCCTAATAGGCACTTAAATGTAAACCAGGGCGGCTGCCCTCGTCGCAAGTATATAATATATAGACGAACGTATGTTTGCGCTCGTTTGTTTGTCGATTTGTTTGTGCAACACCCGCCGCAGCCGCCGCAATAGTAAACACCGGCGCTGGCGACAGTAGCATCTCACCAGCTATTAGTAGTAGGTACCTACCGGTATACATGTGTGCATTTATAGTTTATGGTATTAACGTCGGTGCTGAATATCGAGACAGTGAAAATAACCTTTTTATTCGCATGCGCGAGTACAAATAGAGGGCGGCGGCTGCCGATAATCCGCGCCACCGCCGCCGACGAGTACCCATAGATTAGCTGCGGCGGCGGCAGTAAGTGAATATAAATATATAATGTAACGCACACACGAATCGACGGTACGGCAATGTCCAGCACAGTCGATGTTGTAAACTCAAGTGATCCGATTTTTGTAAACCGTCGTCGACAAAAAGACGCCGAAAGTCGGTTTGTATGATTAGTTTCGATCACTCTACTGTCATATTTACCCATTACAAAGTCATTTAAAAGTGCACTCGTACAAAACAGACGACGGTGGTCGCGGCAAAGCTGCGGAAAGACGCATTAAAAATATTCAATGTGTTGCAAACGACCGTTTCTGTACATTTACTGTCTTGATATTTTGAGATACTAATAACCGTATGAATTTCTATGTACAGAAGGAGCACATGTCCAACACAATTTAATTTAAATATAATTACGTAGTTCAAAAAAAAATGTATACAATTATGAGCGAAATATTTTACAAAGATCGAGGAACATATCAACAAATATATGCTCATGAAAGCAAGATACCGTTTTTGGGTATACATAAATTTCAATTTCGCACCGCGAAAACGGAGAAAAAAAATCCGGAAATTTATACTTAATTTCACACGGATTTTACAAAAAAATGTACGCTTTGACTCGTGTTGCCAGTAGTCTCTGCCTTTCGAACTGTCGGAAACGAGTGAAATTATCCTCAAGTTCGGAATCGATTCATCGTAAGTCGTCCGCGTTTTGTCGTCTAAAGTTTGTTTCCCGTCCACTTTGCGGTCAACCCATGATCGGCGTCGCCCCACGGTGTCCGAGAACCCCACCTTTTGAGAACCACTGCGACTGGTCTATATGTACGTATACAGACGCCGCCGTCCTCGTAATAGTCGAAAAAACGTCGTTTCTATACTAATAATAATATTCGTAATTATAATATTGTAACGTGGATCCCTGTTGTCGACGTCCTTCCCCTCTGCCACCTACTTCGCCCACCCTGCGGGATCGTGCGAGAAAACACGTGTAAAACACGGCGGCGGCGGTGGCAATAAATGAGACACACATATCGTATAATATGTATATGTACGAACGCACGCGCATATACGCAAACACGGGGACGATATAGCGAGTGTGGGGACGGGGCGGTGGCGGTCGCAAAGAAACAAACCGGCTAATTATAATGTAAATGTGAAAATGAGCGACTGCCGTCAAAGGGACCACAATTATATTACACGACTATACGACCGAGGCGACGTCCCTTCTCCCCGACCGCACTCGCGAAGAAAATATATTACGTACGGTCGCCGTCGCACTCGTCTTTGTTCTAATGCCGCCGCCGCCGCCGCCGCCGCCGCCCGTCTATCCGCCGCCGTCGTTTTTTCCTCCGCGCCGCCGCCACCGCCGCGCCGTGTAAAGATCGGCCCTGCCGCCGACGAGGTTGTCGTCAAATTAGTTTACGGGCAAACCAGTGCGTGCGCGCGAGTATAATAGAAAACCACAGTGAGCGGCGGCGGCGGCGGCGAACAGACAGCAGTAGATCACAGCGCGCGTCTCTAATATCGTGTTTTCTAGTGTTTCGTTTTGTACAGTGTTTGTCGCCGTCGCCGACGCCAATTAATTATAATTATCTCCGCGTTTAAAAAAACCTCCGCAGCCAGTCGTATTTTTATTTATCCGGTGCGCGGTCTCCACGTCGCGCGAACGCCCCTCGCCCGCGCTATACGTGTGCGCTATACATACATTATACGTAATACCTCGATCCACTTCCGTCGTCGTCGTCTTTGACGCTATCGCCGGTTCCGGTTCCCGCGCGTGAGCCCGCGATACGCGAACCGATCGCGCACAGAAACGTCTACTCGGAAAAGTATCGTGTTAACGGACGCGCGCGCACAAGGGTTGACGAGACCACCCCCACACGTGCGAATATTTTTCGACGAGCGCTGCAACCGATCTATTCTAGTCCGCCGCCGCCGCCGCAAAGGGCTCGCGCGAGGACGTCTTCGGCGCGTCGCCTCGGCTCTTCGGAAGTTGCGGGTTAATTGTACGCATATTGTTCGCGGCAGCTGCCGTCCATTATTCTTGGGTCAATAATTAAGGCCGACGTGCGCCGCATATTGTATTTATACACGCTCGTCTGCCGCCGACGTGCACGGTGCAACGGCTATGGGTAGGTGTATGCGGCGATACCTATATATAAAATGAGCCGCGGCTCGTAAATATCTAAATCTGATTCTCATTATCTCGTCTCCGTTCGCCCGGCACACATTCAAGGGTTAAACATAAACGTCCTGTTCGGCGACGGACGACGACGCGCTGCAGCAGCAGCAGCTGTCCGCAAACAGCTCGCGACGACGCCTATATAAAAATATACATGACGTACGCGTATACATCATGCGTATAATACACAATACGGTTCGCGACTCTGCGCGACATAGTTGTGTAGTTCTTATTTTCAAAGTTCTAATTGACAATTTGTAAACGTTGCACGTGTTGCAACGTTGTTGTGCTCCGTACTTGGGTTTGATTGTTTACAAATAACGCCTGACATTAGAAAAAAAACATCGGTTGTTATTATCAATTGAATTGAACGATACAAAGTCGAAGAGTAACGTTCGAGATCAATTTGTTAAAATTATTCGTAGGATTGCACA
This sequence comes from Drepanosiphum platanoidis, assembly GCA_948098885.1. Taxonomy (NCBI): domain Eukaryota; kingdom Metazoa; phylum Arthropoda; class Insecta; order Hemiptera; family Aphididae; genus Drepanosiphum; species Drepanosiphum platanoidis. The sequence continues at coordinate 13,690,081 of OX402533.1, forward strand.
CACGATTTCGCAATGGTTTTTCGTATGTTCCGGATGTGTATTAGTAATAATAGGTATTATCGAATTGAGATAAAAATACAATCTATGAACAAAGTGTAATATTCGTTCGGTGAAACAGTGACCATAAACGATGACAAATATACGAGTATATAGGAACCTATCAAATTATGTCTTAATTATTATTATTATTCGTTCAAACTTAAAAATGCTCGATCGTGATGATGATCGTTAGAAAAGATTTTTGAAACTTTCATGTATAATTCAATTATAAATCTCGCGTTATCCACTAGCTTGTATAAAATAAAATAATAGAATATATTATAATAAAAACGTCCGAAATGCTACATCTACATAGTTACTCAGAGATGAAACGAGTTTAAAAATAAAAAATTAAACAGAAATTTTCAATTCAATAGCATCAAGATGAAAATCTATTCCATATTATAGCATGTGGATTGATGATATTCAAAATATATCTGCAATAAAAAGTATATTATATTTTTTCATAAAATCATAAGAAACATAGGCTTACTATGTGAACGTTTGAGGAGGAGGTAAATATTTTTCATCGTATACGCAGTGTTATTAAAAGAAACACGGAAATTTCGAACCGAGACTTCACGATAAAAGGCTGCAAATGCATTTCAACTATGTAAAAAAAAATTGCGCTTTAACGCTTTGTTCATCACAGTCATCATTTTCACTCCTAAAAGTTATGTTTATCATATAAATACACGAACAAACCAATTATGATCTATGATACCCAAGATAAAGACAGAAGGGAGGCAGAGATCGTAAAAAAAAAAAAAATGAATATATTTAGTTCTATGAATACCAACACCAGCTTATTTTCATCGATAAAATTAATTTTACAGTTCAGTTCAACTTATTACTGTATTGAACTCTTACATTATAATAGGGGATGAGAAAGTCACCCTCTCGCTCCTCCTTCTTTACGCCTATGATGTTAGTAATACATTATTCAATAATGGTTCTAGTTTCCATTTAACATCTTGAATTTTTCTAGATGTTTTAGTCATAGCTAATATTTTTATCGCAGTTGTTTTCTAAGATAATATAAAATAATAAGATTGAATCCGTAAATGGTGCATGTGTATACTCTACACCATATTCACACCTATAAATCGTAGTAAAAACTACCTGTATAAATATTAAAGTACTAAATTCGTGAATTAAAACGCCAATAAATTTTTTTTTATAGATTTATATATGTATTGTAGTAGTATGGTACCACGATAATATCAATAATACAGGTAATCAGTCAGTATAAAAAAGAATATGTTCTTTTTTCACTTTATATAATTAGCTAATACACAATGTAAGTAAACTTATGTTAATTAAAATATTACGAATAACTGAATAAGTTACCTATACTGATTTAGATAATCGTACAATTTTGATAAATTATATTTTTAAATTTTTAAAAATTACTATTTGATTTTTTTGATAACGAAAATTAAATGCGTATTGACATTACGAGAATGTATTGGTTAAAATAAGCCTTAGTACCTTGTACCTATTGTAAATAAGCTCCAAAAACGGTAAACTATATTATGTAAATCGTAATCGCAAGAAAACATTAACTATCTATTTCATCATATTATACTTTATTTATTATTTTTTTTGAAAGGCTTCTACGTAAAGTAAAATAGTATAAATGTAAAGGTATACCCATCAATTATATTTTATTTTGCCATGAAAAGTTGCTAATAATTAATGATTACCATTTAACATAACACTTATTGCTTACTACCAAAAGGTTATTAAATGATAATAAATTCCAATACGAAAATTTTCAATCGATAGGACTTTTTTACAGAAAAACAATATTTATCAGTCTTTTTTTTAATGAATTTACTTTTTAACAAGTATTATATTTATAATAAAGTATAACATTTCTACGAACTGAGCCAGTGAACCATATAAATGTAAGTTACACATTTCTTTAAGCCTTATGTTAAATGATATTTTTATCACTGAATTTCAATAAAATTACAAATGTTTAATTTCGATTTTTCTCTACTTATATAATTAAAAATAGATATAATATAACATTTTTCATATTCAATCTACGTACCATCGACATCATTTAATGCATTTATCATGATAAAATTGATTAAAAAATGTAAATATTCTTTTGATTTGTTATCTTAAAAAAACATTTTAAATTCAGAAAAACAATGTATTATTTTCTTCGTAAACAAATGGATATTTCTATTTTAATGCAAATAATAGGTCATTTATTGCATTCATTATACATTTATCCATAACAATTATAAAAATTGTGAAATATAAAAAAAACATTTATACAAAATTACAATATATTGAGTTTATCTAAAAATCTGGCTTGTACCAAAGTGTTAAAAAAATAGTATATTATTTGTACTCAATATTCATCTATATTTTTAATTTTAATTTTTTTAATTCTTTGTGATCTAAGATTTACAGTATCGTAATAATTTAACAATTTGAATGGTATACTTTAATTTAATTACAATTGCCTATATATAATGTAGATATCATCTATATATTTCAACAAAATGACCTTCAAATTAAATATAGTGTTTTTCATAATGTCAACACATATTTTGAGAAAAATAGAAATTTTTTACACTTGTTTTCGGGATTGCATAGAACAACAATCTTCTTGACATTTTTAATGCCAATTATAATTAAGATTTTAATAGATCTAGATTTTTGTAATCAATCATATCTAAGTTTCAAATTGTTGGTGTACACATTGTTACACATTTTAATCAACATACACAAGCGTAGTCTATATTAATTTAAGAACAGTTTTTGTTTCTCTTGATTTATTAATTTATTATCAGTTATTTTTCATACTACGGTATTTTTTGTTTTGTTTTTTTTTTTTAGATTCTGAATGACTTGAAAGAAGTATTGAAGTAATTGTATAATAATGCTTTTTGTTTCTATAAACATTTTTATTGACAGTAAATTAATAGGTCGGTACCAAAATGTCATAATGTATTTCATAATATTAATTTATACAATATTACAGATAGGGATCCAGATAGGGTGTTTAAATAAATCATGAATTTTTTTTTTTTTTGTGGTGTGAAAAACTTGGAAATAATATGAAATTTCATTAAGCCTGTGTTCATATTTCTTTTGATCAAAAAATTAATTAACTAGAAAATGTAATTTAACACTAATACTAAGAAATGTTAGTTATATCGTTCAACGCTAACCATATAACACTTACCAAGTATTTAATTTCTTTTATACATAAAATATTGAAGTTTATAAATCATGACTTAACTGATTATTATCAGTCCCTAGTTTGAGATTAAAGCATTTGATTTGATTTGATTTTTTTTTTGGCTTGACATAAAATCTAAAGTAACGACAAAAATATTTCATGCTACAATTATTTCAAACATGAAATTTTAAAATGGTTTTTTTTTTTGCTTATTGTGATGGATTTAAAAAAACAAATGTTAGGTAAAAATAGATTTTTTCTTATTTCCATATTTTAAATAATTTTTAGAAAAACAATAAATTAAAATGAAATACATATACACACATACATAATTTGAGATTTGATATATTTTTAAATTTGTTATAAAAATAATATTAAATGAAGTAAACAAGTGTTATCTAAAACATTTTGTGTTTTTTTAGTCTTGAAAAAATATATCTGATATTTAGTATTTATTTTATCAGAGGAAATATTTGGAGTTTTTGATGGATAAGTACTCTATTGCTATTATTTGTTCGTTTTTTTTTTTTTTTAAATTTACAGAAGTTACCATTTTTGAGATTATTTTTTTGATTACGGATTTTAAGTGCATCGAGTTCCGAACCTTAAATATCACAAATATTGTCAATTAAATAGAAAAAATAAGCATCAGTTGACATTAAAAAATTGTTTCTAATAATTAATATAGTATTGATAATATGGAGGATTGTTAAATGTTATGAGTTTCTGACCAATATTGAAATATTTTGTTAAGACAGATATACATGTATGTGTGGATGATAATATGTGTCAAGGTGAGATGAAAATGGAATACAACGTACCTTGAAAACACCAATAGCTTAGATATTTGATCTATATAAGTTTGATTATATCTTTCAGAATGACAATCATTATACCGTTATATAACGAGTTTTAATTAATTGTGTACAGCTGGCTTAAATTATGTATCATAATATAATGATTATCTTGTTTATTAGCCGCCATGGCGGCTTTCGTTTGGACGAATTATCTCTAACTGTAAATTATTGCCTGGGCGTGTGTATGCATAATCGTTATTAGTTTATTACCTATATAATATTGTTATTTGAGCGAGTTTATTTATTAATAAAAAGTCGAATGCATCATCCGAGATTATCAGTTATTTTGAAATTACACTTGTGTAAATAGTATTGGTTCTTTTCCATTTGTATAGCGATAGCCTAAGAATGCCTTCGGATAATTATTTAGCCTAGTTTAAATAAAAAACATTTTCTATTTGATATAGTAAAAAAAAAAAATGCGTCTATATAATTATTTTTAAAATGAATCAATGAAAAACGTAACAATTGTTATAATATGTTTAACGTTTTAGTGATTATATAATATGTGTCTTTGGTACATAATATAACAACTAGTCCGGGTGAAATGTTCCAACTTGGAATTTAACATTTTATTTATTTTGTTGCGCAATTAAGCACATGGAAAATTATCGTTTATTAAATTAAAAAAAAAAAACCTAAATTTATCACGGATTTTACTTATACGCTTGTGTATATTGTATACGCTTGTGCCTTCATATGTTTTATCCAATTTTGTTTTAGATTTTTAAAGATACCTCTTCAACTTTGATCGAAATTAGTTATTTTCATACATACTTTATATTATGTAAAGTATGTGTTTTCGGTTCAGCTTTCTTAAAAACGTAATTCGTTTACGTGCTTTGATAAGTCCATCGTACACTCCTGAACACTCTTACTCATAAATCACCTGTCATATACTGGCGGCGGCCACACCACTATCGTACGTTTTTATATGATGTATAACTGTACACAGTCTGCACAGGTCGTAAATATTTTGAATTCAAATGATTTAAATATTTTGTAAATACAAACTTTGGTATTTTGACATTTATACGCGTACAGCGCGTCGTCCGGCTCTTTTTTCGTATGATTTTTTTCGTCTATAAGTAGTCGGTCGTGGCTGGCGCGCCTCCGCCGGCCGACGATTTATGTCATACCCCGACGTGTACAGTACGATAATATAATGTAATATGTATATTTTTAATGCGTATACGCACGAAAACACAACATAATTGTAACTGCAGCGAGTATTATAATTATTATTATTATTATTATTTAGTGACAACGACGACGTTTTATTTTTACGGTGACGATTATTAATCTTCGTACGCGTCATTATGATCTCGGCACGGTCGAATTGTAAAGCTCGTCTCTATTACAGACGCGATGGCAGCCATCCGGGTCCCCTGCCCGACCACCGCGCACAACGGGCCTCCGCTGCCGCCGCCGCCGCCGCCGTCGCCGTGTAATGGATTCGTAAATGACGCGTACCGCCCCTCGGCGGCGGCGCTGGCTGTGCACACGCACACGCGTACATAAATACACATACACACACGCCGGATAGATAGAGCCGGGCGATTGTAATTATTTTCTTGGCTCGCCCGTCCGTCCGTCCGTCCGCCTGCCCCCGCCAATCCCGTGGCCATGGGGACAACAGGATGCGTTTACACATTTATTTATACGCTCGCGCGCGTGAAACGTGAAAACGAACAATACGAAAAAGAATTAAAAAAAAAAAAAAAAATATAAAAAATAAAATAATCACCGACCCAAATACACGGGGGACCGAATGACACGGCGTATTCGGAACCGAAATCCGTCGCCCGACGACGGTGCTCCGCCGCAAGATTTATTATCTATCGGCTCGTCCGTAAATAGATACCGTTTTACATAACACCCCTTTCTCATGCGTCGACCGGATTATCGTTATTATTATTATTATTTGTTGTTGTTCGTTGAGAGAGGTTTTACCGTATTATATAATAGCGTTTAAAATATGACGCGCGATCTCTTTACATCAAACACTAATCATGTATTATATTGTATTTCCATGATTCCAAGGGTGCATTTTAACTAAAATAAAAGAAGAATGAGTATTACCTCGAGAATGCAACAATACAACAGTCGCGAGTCGTAGCGATTGGATTCATAATGATGACAATTTTATTTAGATAAATAAAGTAAACAAATTTAGATAAATCTGTTGTAATGTTTGACGTCAAGCGATAGGAATTAATAACTTCTTAAAACAGATAAACCTATTTCTATTTTTTCGTTTTATTTTAATTCAAGTTGCGTGATTATTGCAGCGTTAAATCACTGAACACAGACGTTCTTCGCATCCACAATTATTTATATCTATTAATTACATTATATCGACATGGGTAAATTTACTTAAGTAATTCGCCTCACTAAAAAAATATCCCTAGAATTTCCACTAAATATAATAAACTTATAATAGTCTGATATTACGATTTAAATTGTCTGTGTTCTATTATCTTAGAAATAATAGATCGGAACAATGGATTTAAATTATTTAAAAATCACTTAAAAGTACAAAAGTTGGAATATCGTAATAAATTTGTTTAAACGTATTTATTTTTTATGACTTATTGTTAAGTGACGTATTATTTATACTCGTAATCAAGACAGGTGTACAATATCGGTGCAAGACACAATATGATATTTTCATATCCACCTCTTTAAAAGGCTTGGGCCTCGTGCCTCAAAAAATATTACCTTTGCGTCACTACTACTGATGTACAGAGCGATGCATATAGGTCCGAGGGAATTTCCATTTTCCCTAAAAGTTGAAAACCACACATCGTTCGGTTGAAAATCGAATGTACGTGCAACCGACAACCGCAGCATTGACAACGTGCGATGTATTGAGGTGTACAATATTACACGTGTATTTTGTATCTCCGAATACATTCGAGACACAGTGGACCACCCTGTAGGTATTGTGCAGTAATATTATACTTCTATTAATATACTGCAGCGATTGTTGCAATGATGAGAGTCGGAAAACGCGCTGGGGAATACAGTAGGTATGTACATAATATAATATTATATCGTGTCGCTACAACTGTAACAATCATAATGCGCACATGACCGATGTACGTGCGAATATTCGCGTGCCACAAAAGCCATAATGTTGCAAACAACAGTCGTGTGTGTGTGTAAATCGTACTTAATACACCTTTTTTAATACATAGCCGCGCGGTTTTTTTTAATGAGAAATTCGAGCCGTCGTGTAACTCGACTCTTGCAATGCGGTTACGGTAGACTAAACAATATTAAATACGCGCGCGCACTAAAACGATATTGGGTTTAACATAAATGTTTTAATAATACACGAATGTATATTATACACCTATAGGCTATTATAATATACCTACTATTTACGAGTGCGTTACGCAGGTCAGTAGGCGTATAATGCGTTACATTAGGCGATCCGCGTGTGATTTCATATTGTTCTTATACTCGGACACATGGACTTGTCGTGTACATTTTGTCTGCGGTATTAATTGTAAAATTATACGTCACAGACAGTATACATCGTAATCGTAGACGGACACTATTTATTCAGCTGAAAACAAAAACCGGATGAGATACACGACTCGGATGGGATATTTTAAACGGTTACGATTGATATCTTTAAATTATTCTGATGAATTTGAAATCAATACGCCTTTTCAGAAAAATGCTTTAGATGCTTTAAAAATATGATTCTGAGCGGAGAAAGGCAGATGAATTAGGTCCGTCTGTTTCTAAACATGGTTTACATAATTTGTTTTAATTATATAGTCTACCTTTCGTTCTTTCGCTAATCTTGATACCCGATTCCGTTTCACTTCGGCTGACTTGTTGCTTGCTCGTATAATTTACTTCCTTGTACTGTACTTTGGGCCGAGCCCGTATTAATAAATAAAATGAAAATAATATTGTCAGTGATTTTTTAACTCAATGAAAAGAACAAAATTATTAAATTATAAACGTATGTGTTTTATTATTTATAATTTACGTTATTATTTTTATATTGTTACGCGTGAGTTTTTTTCTTATCTTTCATTTTATTTCAACATGACTAATATGAGTTTTATATTTTAAACAATTATTTAAAATAGTCTGCCGCCTTCATTTCAAAATGTTTACTCTGCATTATTATTATAAGATGATACCGAAAATAGTATTATCAAACGTAAAATATCGTTTCTTTATTGAGTGACTAATACGCTATAGAGATGTACACTGTATCAACACTGTATTGTCTGTGTTATGAATGAAAACGTTAAACAAATAAAATATCAAATCGATGGACGCAATTATTTCTTTATTGGGTCTAGTCATTTATTGTAAATATCAACAATATCTGACTCAATTCTTTAAAATTTACAATATTCACACAAAAAAAATATAGGTCTTTATTTGACTATGAAAAAAGTAATTATGTAATTACATGACTATGTAATTTAGTTACATTTATTTCGATGAAAATGTCATACGAGTTTATTATAATATTTATTTAGAAGGTTTTATTCAAGTTATACGAGTAAAATATTTTATATTAATAATCTTAAAATAATTATCTCGGTGTATAATATTTTAAGCATATTTTGTAAAATTGAAAAAAAACCAGCGATATTTTTTTTTAACGCATGGATCGGTTTTTAAAAAATCGAAACTATAAAAAATTAAAAATCGCATTTACTTTTTGTTTCTCGGGTTTTTTAAATATTTTTATTTTGTTCTATGTTATAATGGATTTACGTTTGTTTTCCAGGATTACAGCCTCGACATCATCAAATGTTACTGGATCCACAGCACCAACACGGAGGTGGAGATGAGAGCAGCGGCGAACGACAACAACAAATGCTGCTGCTACATCAACACCACCTGAACCAGCAACAGCAACACCAGCAACACCAGCAACAGCAACAACAGCAACAACACATG